>JAHZNP010001373.1:0-20733 GCA_020615345.1 Triops cancriformis
TGCAAATCGTTTTCTAACAAAAAACAAAAAAACGAGTTTCACATACGAAACGACCATTGCATATATGGTTCGTTTGTAGTAACAGCTTACGCATTGTATGGGCGTCGAACACAATACGAATCGTAAATGAACCCCCACGAAACAACGGACGATTTTCACAAATCTCTGAAGATCGGTCACTCCCGCGCTCTACAAGTTTCGTCAAGAAAGATTAGCTCGACTTTGTTCCGCCCACTCAAATCTCTCGCGTTTTCTTGCACTATTCTTAGCCTTAAGACGTTTTTCTTCCTGCCACGTAATTCCGATGTCCCCAAACTTTCGGTTCACAAGTTAAGGCCCCAGTCATGGAGTATCGGTATTATTATCGGTGGCGGTGTGGACAATCTCAGGAAGCCTACCGCTTTTTGCATGTACAAAAGAAATTAAGCCTTTGACGCTGTAGAAGGATAGGGGGACCGATTTTGGGGGTGCCAAGGGCGTATTTCAGTTTTGTTATGTCCTTTAGCGGACCAACGTGAGTTTCTATCTTCTTGAATAACCATTAAAGCTCTTTGACATCTCCCAGCAATTTATGGGGATATTTCATTCCTGAAAGTATCCTTGCGAAAAAAGGCCCACCGGGGCCCTCTCAGTTTTCTGTTTCATTTTCTCATAGTTGGGGCCCTGACGTTGTCGTCGTCATAAGTTTGTTGGCCAGTCCAAGACAGCCCCAAACCGTTCACTTTCTGCTCCGGCTCCGGAGGCGCCCCCTCCTTTTTTTTGCTGCGGCCCCTTGTAGCCCCCGTAAGTCCCCGGCTCATTTCTTGTGCGTGTCATTCCCAGGTCAGGGCCTTCCACTCGAAAATTTATCGTTTTATTGTGGTCATTAAGGCGACGGTTCGGTTCCAAAGGCTCCGGTGCCTGAGCTTTTCGAAACCGAGAAGAACCTTGTTCTTTGGTTTTCACCTCCTGACTATGGGGGCGGTTTTGGGAGGGGGAGCCATCTTCCGCCCACCCCCTCCGCTTCGTTTTCCTGTGCTGATGTACTGGCCGTGTACCCCAAATTTTCGGACCTAAGATCCTTTTCCCCTTGTAAATATGCCTAATGTGGTCAACTTTTTGTCCATATAACAAAGTTATACTCGGTTTGCCTCCCAACCCCCGAAAATACCCCCCTAAAGGCCTCCCCAGCAAGTATCCCCTCGGTGGAAGCTCATTCAAGAGTTTTGGGGGAGGTAGGAAGATCCTCTTGGAATGAGCAACGGAAGTGGGAATGGAATATTGACTGCGGGAATTGGACATGAATTTTATGTCAGGAGGGGGTGGGGGGGGGTTGGGAGAGGGAGGAAACCTGGAAAAGGGTGAGAAGAAAGTTGCACGATGACATTAAATCAACTCCTTTGTGTAGGCCTTGAAATGGAAGGTTCGGTAAAATGGCCATAAGAGGGTTACTTTTTTTTGAAAGCGCTTGAGTGTGTCAGATTCCATATGGGACTCATTACCATATCACCCAACACCCTCGCTTTTACCCTTTGGGGTAAAGTGAAAAGGAAAAGTTGGAAAGGAATGGAAATATATTTAAAGGGATGAAAGCATGAGTTATGGAATCAGATTGATCACGATAACAACCTTGCGTGCAGTCAGAAAAAGGGGGTGAGAAAGGAAATTTGGCGTTTTTCGAGTGTGATTTTCGTGTCCCTGGCAAAAGGGAATAGGACGAATTATGGATAACGTCTGTTTTTAATCGGCTTAATCGAGATTGCATCACATGTGACGCCTTTTCCACGCGCGAGCAATGAATAATCCGTTGTGAGTATGCCTGAGTAGGGTATAATGAGGATCGAATTATTTAGCATTGAACCGGAGAGAAACGTTATTACGTCGCGCTTAATTTAAGTTGAATACGGGAATATTGGCTTTAAAAATGCAAATGGGCTAGGACTTGGGGGTCGAACATGATTCGTGTCTAAAAAGTGAAGAATTTCGATATCCTTATAGGACAGATAGTACTCAGTTTACTTAATAATTAATTTTCTCAGTATTTGTTTTACTAATAGATTAATTTTAAATTGTTTCAGTACTCAATTTACTTAATAAAAAATTTTCTCAATATTTTTTATTAATAGATTAATTTTTAAATTATTTCAGTATTTTTTTATCAATAAATTGATTTGATTTATCAGTTAAATCAATTAGCAATTTAGTTGCTTCGAACATTAATTAGTACATTTGTGTAGTTCGGTTATTTTACTCAAAAAGATTCATAACTTCTTTTTCCAAATTGTTTTGCCTTAGGTTGTGACTCGTGATGAGGTTCTGTTCTGGAAAGTTGGGGTGCAAGCTGGGAAGTGTTGGTGTTCTATTTGTCGCAGCTTTGTTAAGGTACAAGTGTAGCCACGTTGTAGTGACTGAGTCAGTAAGTAAAAATTTCACTTGGCACGTAGTTGCTTGTCATTAACCCTTTTTCT
Organism: Triops cancriformis; assembly: GCA_020615345.1. Lineage (NCBI taxonomy): Eukaryota > Metazoa > Arthropoda > Branchiopoda > Notostraca > Triopsidae > Triops > Triops cancriformis. Next base: position 2,448 of record JAHZNP010001373.1, read on the forward strand.
TTCATCAGGATCATGGCGTATCAAGGTCAAGAACCACGTTTTGGCCCCCCAGAAAATTTTGCAACAATTCGTGCGCGCGAGAGTTATGATTGAATGCAGTTCCGGTCAGACGTTCTTACACCGATGAGTAAGAAATAGATACTTCAATTCAGAAAGTTTCAATTTTATTGTAATTTATTGTACATTTTACTGTAATTTACCAGAAATGTTGCTGTAATTTTGCTTGCCAGTTTTCATTGTACAAGTGTTGAGATGATCCTACGTCGTTGAACTTCTTTATAGGGAGCGGAGTTCATTTGGTCTTAAGCGTAGCTTCAAAATGAACCTAACAGAACGTGACTGATCCAAATATCGTTAAAACTGGAATTGACGTGAAAGTGTGTAAACGATATAGAAGAAGTAATTTTGCTCAGCATTTGCTACAAAATTGAACGAGACTCGTGTGGTATGTGAGTGAACCTGAAAGCCACATTTTGTCAGAATGGCGAAGTCGTATTACTTTACCGTTTTTTTCTCAGAAGTAAATAACGCTTGTCAGTTTTATACTCTGTTTTATTAACTCTATTTTACAAATTCTCGTTTTCATTTTATCGCAACATCGTATTACGGTGGCATAAAAATTTTGTGACAAACTTCTGAAATATACGTCACTTACTTGCGTATCTTCTTCAGTGTCGAGAAACTTAGATACGCGTGAATCTCACAGATGAATGTGAAGTCCAGACTTCGCGAACTCTTGAGTCGAAGTCAACAACAAATTCCTTAGCACGTAGGAGAATTTGAGTGATTGAAGTTGTAAACAGGGTTCCAGCAACATCTCAAATTCCTAGTAAAAAAAACTGAGCAGCAATTAACTAAGCTTAACTTGTGCAACAGGATTTACTTTTTACTTTACGAAATACAAATAATCATACGAAAAGTATTGGGACCTCTTTAGCTAATGCTTTTGCACGGAGCTAGTGCCTCGCAGTTATCGTGATTATAGAAGAAGACCTGTGCAAATAACAATGTTGACTCTAGACAAAGTCAGCAGACCCTCATATATAATACATGCGAATAAAAATTGTGGTGCAACCTGGACAACATGAAGACTACGGTGCACCTAACCGGCGTGGTAATCTATAGGAGAATCACAAGCTAAACGGCGTCAGCAATTTTGCCAAAACTGCTCAGTGTTACATCAAAAGATTCCAATAGTAAAGTTTTGCATTGTAATATCTAGTGCATATCGTCGAGGCTTTCTTTCAAAAATGTATTACAATTTGTAAAAAGTAACTCAAATTTAGACTTTCTTTGTGTAAAAAAGCATTTTTAACTACACAACCTCAAGGTACACTAAAGATTTGTTTTCGTAATTTATTGGCGAAAACAGAATTCAAATCCGTCGGTTAGTTTCGGATTGATCACCTAAATAGTTGTTTGAAATTTCCTAGGGGACAACTCCAAAACTAAAATGGCGGATATGAATTCCATTTCCGTTAAAAGAATACTTTCAAGTTGGCTCCAATGAACCTTGCGATCGAATGTTGTAATTTGCTTTCTGCAAAACAGTTGAAATTTGACTCGCTTTTTATAAATTTACAAAGAACTTTTCAAGGAAAATCTCTACCATGTGTACTAGATATTATGATCCCAAACTTTACTGTCGAAATTGTTTAAGGAAATACTTAGTAGTTTAGGCGAAATTGCCGACGCTGTTTAACATGTGATTCCCCTATACCACGGTTAGATGCACCGTAGTCTTAATATAAAACATAACAGGTAAGTTAGTCTCACCAAATGCAATAAGCCCACTGAGATTATCTTTTATGGAACATAGACGAGTGACGTTCTTTGGGATCAGAACTGTACAAGTCGATCAGCAAAAAAAAAAGCCTTCCGGAAAATCCGCTCATCTCGGAGCCAAAACTTATCTTAAATGGGTAAGGACTTAAAGGGGTGCACAGAAGATGGGTTTGTTCCCTAGGCTGGGCTCTTTGTCAGTTTCCCAGAGCTCTGTTTGATTCTCATCTTTACAGTCCCAATCTCAAAACTTTTTTTATTTTTTATTTTTTTGTATCTCTCCTCCCATTGAAACTCCTCCCTGGTACCCTAAGAGCTGAAAAGCTCCCAAAGCACAAGTCAGTCATCCCCCCAGTAGTCCAAGGTGCCATAAACCCATATTTCTGATCCCTCTTTGGCGTTTCTGGGTCTGGGGTTAGGTCGTCATGGAGAAATTGTCCTACTTGGAACTAAACTGACATTTTAACTGTGCCGTAAGATATGGACACTTGAACAATGGAGGACTGTCAATGCCCGTCCAATGTCCACGTTCATTTTTTTCTTTTGCAGTTTACGTTCTTAAAAAAAGGCTACTACAATATTTTTCCTCCTTTCCCTTATTGGAAGAAATTTCTTTTCCACTTGCAGACGGAACCCGAACGAAAAGAGTTGACAGATGACTTTTGCGTAATTTTTTTTCTCCTTTTTTTCTGGGGAGGGGAGGGCGTGGAAAGGAAAGGTTTTGAGGGCTATGGGTCTTTCCAAAGGAGTTTGATTTTTTTGGTAACACAAAATGCGATAGTAAAGAAAATGGCAAATGAAGAACACCTCAGGCTTTGACACCGTCAATAAAAACGTGGTGAAGGTAAAATTTGAAAGGTTAACATTTTTCATTAAGAAAACGGAATAGTTTCAAATTTTGCGAGAGTGGAAACTTCATTTATTAGGCTAGGCTTTCCCTGTTAGATATTTGGATTTGTTTTTTAAGGATAGACATCGCCCTTTTCCCCTTGCTTCCTACGGAAAGAAACAATTGAAAGAAAACAAGGTTTATCAGGGCGAGTGAAAAGGTTCTTAAATGATAAAATAACACGTTTGCTGTGATGGATCGAATTCAAACTTTTTGTTCTTCTTTTTTATAAACTTTGGAAGAATTCCTTACCAATTCTAATCGTGGCGTGGACATCACTTAACATTACGTTGTTCGTCCTTGATAATCAAGCGTTTATTTTAAATTGTTTTTCTCAAAAATTATTTTCCATTCACGTGTAGTTCCGCGCTGAGTATAGGAAGTAACATTTGTAAATCGCTTATAAAGTGAAACAGATATAGAAACCAAGAAAAAGGTATGCTAATGACATGCCTGAATTGTTACCGCACCAGTTAGTTGTTGTTTTGCATTACAGTTATCATTTTCTTCCTTTTTTGCTTTTAGGTTCTTCGAAAAAGTGGCTGTTTCCGTTAGACATTTTAAAATGCCTCAGAAGTGAGAGGGGATTGCTGAAATTGTTGACTCATTAAGTGGACAGGAGGGAGCCTCACCTATCTTTCTTAATGCGTTTCTAATTTAGAAGTTTGCCAGGTGAGTGTTAGCCAAAGAATCAACCTATTGGTACCCATTTTATTAAACTGTCACGCATGAAGGCTTGTGAAACAAAAAGTTGATCTTTCAAGGAAATGGTGGAGAACTCTCAAGCTTAATTGGCCTGATAATCCAGTCATTTTATGCAAGGATATCTAACATGTGTGCGTTTGTATGGTACATAGAGCCCACAGACCGGTTTTGGGTAGGCGAGGATCGCAATGCATGATGAACGTTCACCTTTATGTTGCCACTTTGGGAGCTTTGCCAGTCAAGGAGGCCAACTTTTTTTTCTTCCTTTCTTGAGAGTGTCCCGCTCGCTGTGCTCTGTTCTCTTAGTTCCTTGAATAGCTAGACAGCTTATTGATAAGCTGTCGTCCCATTACAAGAGTCTCCTTTAGAGTTTTAATTGACACCTGGAGTTTAGGGAAGTCCAGGAAAAACATGGGCGATGAATGGCGTGTGTCAAAAATCGTGTGAAAAACTAGACCCCTAATTTGGGCAACCCCTTTTTCCGCCCCCTTAGCCCACTTCTTCTGAACGAAAATCTTTTCTTGCGAGAAAATTTTACAACAAGCCCAAATGACTTGGAACTTTCGACTGGAAATATTCCTTTGTTTAGCTGCTGCTGGCCTGGGAAATGGATCTGATTAATTACCACAATTTGGGGCATACACCCCAGAAGGGTGTATTCAAGACTTGGAAGGTGGTCGAAACTATATCTCGGGGTTATTTAAAAGGGTTTTGGAGAAGGGGAGCAAGAATGCAAGAAATGGGATACTCAGATTCCGTGTTTGAGTAGCGTGCTTCCTTTACGGAACTTTTTTTTTCTCAGGTGTCAAGCGACGTTTGGTGTCCGAGACGGCTTTAATGGTGACGATGACAAGAAGCTTTTTTTTCAGTTGGGACAAAGTTGAATAGAATGTGTGATAGTTGGAGCGGATAGGAAAGTCTCAGCTTGAGTCACCCGACTAATTTTGTCTTGCCTATATATCGTAGTTAGGGACCATAACGAGGCCAATGCATGCTGGAGATACTTTTTCAGAGTCAGTCAATCCAATCAAGTCCATCAGCTTCACCCTCTGACCTCTGCCGTTGCTGTGCGATTCAGTAACCCTCTTCTTCGGGGAGAGATAGATTCAATCGCATTAAGTTTGTTAGTTCGCTCATAGGGAAGGTCGTTGGTCAACGAGATTGACCCTCTTTTCCTAGTATTAGGTAACTTACTAAAACCGGACTGAATTGAACTCCGATCTTCTTGTTATTCCGTGTTTAACTTGATTCATATTCATGGGGAGTTGTTTTAAGTTTGCTGAGTCGTTTTGATACGATTGTTTGAGTTGGGAAAAAGAGGGGGAGGGGGAGGGGTGGTTGGAAGACAGGAGCCGTATGTTGGGTAGTTAACACTGGTATACGAGGACCTTTTATAGCAGACAGGCCTGAAATGGAGAAGGGCAATTCGTCATATTGAATGGATGTTTGGTCGGCGATGTTGACGTTAAGTTATGGCTGCAGCGTACTGCATAGGCAATGAGGGCCATTTTTCTTATTATGTCTTCATTAATTAGGCCTTATATAACTGGTTTGGCGAGGTGAATAAGTACGCGAAAACATGGATTTTCTTGGTCCAGCTGCAGCGTTTGGGGAGGACTCATGGTTGGGAGTAGGGTGGGGGGTTATGAGGACACGGAAAATTCGCATTTGAGCATCTGTTTATTAATGATTTGTAGGGCTAGTTAAAAATCATGGAACATTTTTCGAAAAACACGGTTATGAATCAAAAAAGAGCAAAAATCACGGTATCGTGACACGGTTCACATAAGTTGGCCTTTCTTTCAACACAAGGTCCGAACTGTAATCGGAAAATACAACATTTTAAAGGTACAATGAACTTGTCGTAATAGTAAACCTCGTCTTTGATAAGAGAACGGAAAAAAATCCTTTTGAAGTGATTTGGAACTATACAATTCGCGAGAAATACACTGACTTATCCCTAGTCCATCTCCGATGCCTCTCTTTTTGGAAGGTGTGCTTGATTTCAAGTCAACGAATCAGTTGAACCTTTTCTGGTGTGATCTAAAGTAACATTGCGGCTCGTGCAGAAGAACTTTGCCCAATCAGCATGTAAAATTCCTTTTGGATCGTGTTTAACTCATTTCTGGCAGGATAAGTTCACAGAGTGCTTATTTGAAGCTATCTTGGAAGCGACGTTGTGAAATAAGAGAATAAACTACGAGTAGGCAAGAAAAAGGCATGTGGGAACTGAGAATGTGTGTTCATAACTTGTGCGCATGGGCAAAGTTGCTTTTGGAAAAATTTCAGGCTTGTAGAACAGAGTGGAAATCGGAAACAATTGCTAACATTTAGTGGTTACAAGAAGATTTACTTTTTCGCAAAGAATCGGCTAAAAAGAGGGCGTAGTGGCCAAAAATCACGGTATTTCGCGATTTTCACAGAAGAACTGAAATTTGGGGGAAAATCATGGAATTGACGGCTTCCGTGAAATCGGGATTTTTAATTAGCCCTAACGATTCGGGATGCTGGTCTTCGGGACTCAATTTTTTTTACTTTCGTTTTTATTTAAATTCTTATAAGTGGATCCTCATTGCTTCCGTCCTTTCTGTGGATTTCAGGATAAACATTCTTTGCAATAAATAGCAATAAATAAAGTTCTGTTTAGGAATACTAGAAATGTTAGTAGTAATGGAAAGATTCTAGGGACAAGCTATCAGCTTGTGATAGGTGGTTGTCTCCCACAGACGGTAGCTTTGGAACATTTTCAAAATAACGAGACTCCCGTTAGGGTTTGTAGCAGTTCCCGTGTCTGTGGATGGCGGAGCGCCTGTCACTCAACCGGAAAATCGGACGTTTTTGAAACGAGCAGGCTTGGGCTAGTCTATTCAAGCGTGGTTGGTAGACCAAATGGTGAATTTAAACCGTTTACTCTTGATGCTTAGTGTTTGGGTAAGCTCATCCGAATCTAACTTTCAGCTCCATTTACCTTGTTTTTTTAATAAAATTTTCGCTGGGGTGTTGTTGAGTTTCTGCACCTTAGGCTTGTGGTGCGTTGTGACTACCATTTATCGCGCTCCAGTTTGCCCATGTTCGTGTAAACCTGGGTTTTCACTGACGCTAGGATGCGAGGGTTAAGTTAGGTATCAGGTTTCCCGGTGCACATTTTTATTTGGAGGTTAAAGGGTCTCAGACGACAGGTGAGGGGCGCATGATTAGTATCTATGTCAAGCAGCACAGCTTTACAGACAAGGTAAACGAAGCTTGTTTTCCAGTGAACATGAGACTCCGATCTAACGACTCAATGTGAAATATAATTCCCATTGAGTCATTAGCAGTGTAAACAGCTCTTCGTTTTTCGCTCAGTGCAATAACTATAACATTTTATGAGAAATTGTTTTCCTTCGAAAATATTTTATCCCAGCTATCTGATGACGTAGTGAACGCTGTAGGGTGAAAAGAAAGAAATGAAACAGTAAGAGAAGACGACCATTAAATCTAGATGCTTTACAATTAGTTCCGATGGTGGCAATGTTGGGTCAAGTGGAACATGTTGACTCGTGTTCTCCTTGCGAGCTGAATCATTATTGGTATATTTTTTATGTATTTATTGTAATACCTGTGCGTATTGTTAGTAACTACAGAACATTTTTATCATAGTGTCTGATTACATGCATCAACGTACGATTGATGTAATGATTCTTATTATTATAGCGATAAAATGTCACAACAGCGACATAATTGATCGCCTTAAAACTAACTATTATTACTACAGCGATAAATCAGCCTCACTGGTTACTTGTAGTGATGTACTATTAATGTATTTATTATATTTTTTTTATTTCGTTTGCAGCGTAGGCTTGCCCCTATTGTTGGCTACATTAGTCGCTAATTCAATAAGTATTAGTAAAAAGTTCACTAACAAACAAACTTAATACAATGGTGGGCGTGGGGTATTTATTATTATTACCATTGTTATATTATATGATAGACATTAAACATAAGAAATTAGCGCATGTGAACTCTTGGAAGGGAGATGGGGAAGAATCGCAACCTCTGCCTGATCACTGGCCATGTTGGGAATGAAGCTGACAGAAAAAGCCATTGTTTCAAAGCGAACCGCTCTAAGGCATGACAGGTGCAGCCGAAATCGTGAGTCTTGTTCAATTAAGGTACCACTTTTCCAAAGGGAACTTGCTCTGTACACGGAATGTAGTTTTTTTTTTAGTTATTTTTTAAGACGAACCACGTCGTCCATCCAACGTATTATCGTCTACACACGGAATGTGCATACCGACTTCTCTACAAATTAGCTAAAGTGTAAACATTATGAGGTTGAATTATGCCCATGGGTTGATAATAATATTTATGTCATAAGGACAGAACGAGAAATGGGAAAAAAACTCCATAAGCAAGTGATGCACCTTGCATGCCTGGCTGCTTTGTTATTCCAAGAAACGGCTCTGACGTTAGAACAACGCAGCATTATTCAGTGTACCTAGGAATTGTTAGAGCCAATAAAATTTTCTGAAAGGTATAGTAGAAAAGTTGATATTTGATGACGTCAGCAAATATTGAGTCCTTTTTCCAGAATTATTTGGACGAACGTACTCGCTTTGTTCAAGTAGCAATCCATTTAATTACTTTTTCAGTTTGAAAACGCAGAAGGGAAAAAGAAAAACCGGAGGAATGTTCTGTCCTTAAAAGTGAGCTTTCGCATTCACACCAGCCATAGAGTAATTACTTCTTGGGCCAACACCGATCGCGAATGGTGATGGTGATGCAACAGTAACAATCTCATAGAAAATTTCACAATTAGCCCAACTTTTTTGTTTTTGTCCCAGTGTGTCAGCATTGGCATTCTGGGCGAGGTTGTTAGCCTCCACCCAAAAAAATGCTTTGTGATGTTAGGAAAGTATAAAGATCCAAGCGGGTCGGAAGAAATGCTACGAATGGTATAGGACAAAAAGAAAAATCGCTGATTGTCCCGTTTGCTAAATGTCTCTGAGAAAAGAGAGATATCAAGGTATATAAGGTTCGTGGAGCGCATTGGGGAAAGAGAAGTTGATTGAATTCATCGTCGAAAGTTGCTGTGCTAAGCTAAATACTGAACGGTGGGGGCACCCTGCGATCCTCTCGGAACAATTCGACGATTAGCCCCGCGCTGCAGTCATGACGTGCTCCATTGTACCTCCGCTTCCCCAATTAAAGATACCGAATTACGTCGAACGTGATCGGAGATACATAGAGAGACACAGAAACCTAACGAAAGTGAGAAACAGAGAGAGAAAGAGAGAAGAAAACTATTTAACCTCCCCCGTAGTATAACAGCTTACCTTGGCTTATTTAATGGCTACAAATCATTCAAGTATATAGCGCGGAATTACTGTGAATTGCCCTCAGTTTTTCGTTTCCTATTCAGCCCTCACAAAGCGGGCCGAATCATCAAAAGGAAAAAAAAGGAGAAAAAAGAGACCGGGGAAAAAGATTGTACCAACTGCAATACAAGCCGGCTTTGGCTTTGGGATTCCTCAAGTTTTGTAAATGAACTGCTTTTGTGGATTCATAAATGCCCTAATACCGGTAGCTGGGCAATGACAGCGTGACACAAATTTGGAGAAGAATACCCCAAGCTAACGTACTGCTGGTGTACCTTTTCTTTTTGGAGGTCCTGTGGCAGCTTTTTAACACCGGATATTACGATGAGGCAGCAAAATCAAGTGCGGGATATCATAAAAGGATCAACCGTGGACCGAGAATTACGTTAAAAAAATAGCTCATCCATAAAGGAGAGAATAAGGGGGAGTTCATAAGGAGATGATAGGACCTTTTTAGACAAAACATTGTTACCTGGTGTCATGACGCCCTTGAGACGCACGTCAAACTGTTTCGTAGAAAGGGACAGGAAATTGAACAGAGTACCAAAAACGCATTGTTTTAACATTGTGTGCTCGGTTTTCTCCATAAAGTGTCACAGGTATGCATTCAGTCCGTAGCGGAAGTATACGACAACCTGCAAGCTAACATACATCCTTCAAAAAAATAAAATAAAAGTAAAAAAAAAATCCTTTTCCCAGCTTGCGTTGTTGAATTTCTGTTCAGAATAGTGCAATGGTGCATGGCGACAAGCAGAAATTTCGGAACGCGCTAAGTGGGCACTGATAAGGGTTAATTGACTCCTAAACTTGACCATTCGAAAGCCCACATATAAGAGTTAAACACAATCATTACAACTGAATCTGCTCTCGTTTACAGCGTTTCGTAAATTTACTATAGAGACCTTGTTTCGCATCCCGCTGAAAGTGGAATAATTCAGTACCAAGTTAAAGTTGTATTAAAGTTAGTAGGCTGAGCAATCATGGACATGTCGAAAAAAGTAATTATTTAATTATCATATTTAGTTTGTATAATGAGTAGATGTATAGGTTTCGTTTTTGTCATAATAAACGTTTTCTTGCGTGAATGGAAGCTTAATCGACTCATTTTCTGTTATTTGGCCTGTATTTAGAAATTCTAAGTCAGCGCTGTTTAGTGCATGGATCGCTAAACAATGTTAGCACATCCTACGCGAAATCTTGTGGAAAATACGTTAACGAAGCATTTTTTTTCTGGCTGGGTCCGTATCCAGAAGCTGCGCAGTGGCTAACCGGCTCTTCGTGTTCAAGTTAAAAGTTCGTGCTAAAGGAGTGTTTCAAGACACTTTAGCTCTTGAATTAAGTGAAAGTTATTAGAATGTCTTCGTTTTTCCCTTAAATCCTTAAAAAAAGACTCCTTTTTTATATCTATCCTTTTTATGCTTTTTAAGCATTATTTGGGATTGTTATACTTTAGAACAATAGACGGCTGGCATTTTTCCAGATCTGGAGCTACCTACGTATTGTTTGAACGTTTCCCAGAATGTTGCTGCGTATTTCTTTTTCATTGGGTTCCTTTTCCTCGAAAGTTGTTCTGCTCCTCCAATTGAGGATAAAAATGATTATTTTTCTTGTTCACATAGAAAACAATAGTACTTCTTGATAGTTTTGGCATCTATTTGTGTAGCACAGCAAACTTTTGGGAGGGCGAAAATAGGCCGCCCCCAGTTTTGCTGAGAGAAACACCGAAACGGCGTAGGTTAGCTCGGGAAGAAAAAGGGAAGAAGACAAGTCTCCCGAGACGCAGATTGTCAGAAAAGTTCGGGAGTCGTTTTAAGGATTTACATGGAAGATGCTGGGCTCGTTTTCCCCAACCGTTTGCTGTGTCTATGTTGCCATCTTATTTCTTCCGCTTTTCGGTTCCCGCGATTGGTGTAGAAGAGTTTGGGCGCCCCAGCGCTTGTTTCATTCCAACGGAGAAGAAAGGATAGTGGTTTATATTTTGGGTGGGGGGGGGGGGTTGTGGGGGGGGTGGGAGGGAGCCAACACATTTTGTGAGAGTGTAAGATGAGGAAAGTTTAGGAACTGTTTTGAAATTCACGATGGAAAATGGATGCTGAGTAACGTTGCTGCTGCTGCTGCTCCGGCAACCAGACGTGAATGTTAAGTTTGTACCAGCCAGCCACTGTACGCGGAAGAGTACTGGCGTACTGTGCAATAAGGTACACAGTACGTGTCTCTTGGCCCTCCCTGAAGTCCATTGGGGCTAGGAAGTATATATTCAGAGGACAATAGAGTAGCCGAAACATGGAGGGGTAAAAGGTAGATGGGCGCTGGACGACCCCATAAATTCATGACACCCAAGCCCAGGAGTTTTAAACTTTTTACACATTGAAGTCCTGGCTAAAGCTCATGGGACAGGAGAACGCTTGTCAGGCTGTCAGGGAACGCACAATATTCAAGAACGAAGAAACATTTTCTTTTAAGGCATAACGGTAAATAAGAGTGCCGGAGAAACATATCCATGCATATACAAAGTTCAACGGAGCTTCCGAGCGCGGAGGACATGGGAGAAATGCCTGGAGGGTATAATTCGGAATTCGCGAGGCTGGGGCTCGTTGTTTTTGGCGCTATAAGCTTTTGTTCATGCTTGGGCTCACAATTTAAGCTTCTCAGCCAGCCCAAGAGTTTCACTGCTTCTCTGTCTGTCGCACTCTTAATCCCTCCCCCTCTTTTGCCACCCCCCTGGAGAACTATAGGACTAGCATGTATATATGCCTCCCTCATTTTGGCTGTGCTCCTTTGCACAGCCAACGACAATAATATATGCTAATCGAGGCGTCGTATGAGACTCATTTCAACCTTGAGTCGAAGCTTTTTCCCTTTTTCCTTTTTCAACATCTGTCAAACTGAGTAATGGCATATATAAGCGAGGCAGGCTCCTTGGCCTGGGCTTTCTTGTCTTGTAAAAGAAGCTGATGAGTGGAAGGAAAAGAAAAGCTCGACTGGGGGATCAAAATCGGGGGAATTCAGAGTCCATTAGGAAAAACTAGCTTTGATTGGCTTTCTTTCCCCCTTCTTTCCCTAACAAGGCAAGATTCTGACTAAGAAATGAAGCTTATTTCCATCGCAGATTGGTGGCGTGCAGAATGTCTCAGTTGAGCTACAAAAGAAAAAAAACGTGCATCATACTCCGCACTCGTAATGCGGGAAAGATAAATCTGAGGTCTATCGTTGAGTTGGCATTAAATGAAAAAAAAAATACTGAATACCTTTCCATTATTTTGGTAGTAAAACTGCCCGTACTAGTTTTTAAAAGATGGAAATTACTTTATATCCCCAACATTGTCTGCATAGCATATGCCATATTCTATTGTTTTACGTGTTTTTAAAGTACCTTTCTTTTGTTTCACGTTGGCCGTTACAGTAAGGCAAATTGTTATTGTTAAAAATTGTATATTGTTAAAATGCCGTCATATCCGCTTTTCCAACTACTTGGTGGTGTTTTTGTGAGGTTGTTGTACGAAAACATAGAGGGTGAATTTTTGGTTTCCGTGAAAGACCTGACAGGCAATAACGAAAAATTTGCATATGAATAATGTTCGATATAATGAGATAATTGTGGATGTTGTTATTGGTTTTAATGGAAAAAAGGAACTGGTAAGATCGGCATTTGGCCTAGTAAGGGCATGAAGAACGATTGTCTGATAATTTTTATACTACACGTATAAATCGAACATAAGTGTGTCAGTACTATTTTGTAATATTCTTTTTACGTAAAGTAGTAAGTATAATTGAACGGGACCATACGCTCGACGTCACTACTTAGGCTACCGTCACCACAACGGACGATAAGTGATAAAACCAATCGCACCTGCTCGCAATAGCTTGTGCACTTTTGTGGCAAATGTTTCGCGTCTTAAAGAAAGTGGTTGAAATGAGTACGATGAGGGCGTCAGTGTCTGTTGACAAGTCGAAAGAAGCCGTTCGAGACTGTACTGGAGATCCTGCAAGATCCCAATTAAAAACAGCTTCTCTACAACCTCGATACAGCGGACTTGTAAAAAAATTATTCCTTTAATCCCCTTCAAATCTAAAATAACAAATTTGTGATGAATAAAATTAACGCTTATAAAGGAGTTAATTGAAATTTGTTCTTTGGCATCATGCATTGTTGAATTTTTAAATAATTTAATTAATTGGAGTAATATTTGTTGTACTGGTTGTATTAGTTAATTGGAGTAATATTTGTTGCACTGATTTTATTAATTAATTGGAGTAATATTTGTTGTACTGATTTTTATTAATTAATTGAAGTAATATTTTTTGCACTGATTTTATTAATTAATTGGAGTAAATTGTTGTGCTGATTTTATTTGTCACAAATTTGTGGCAGAAAATGAACGCACTAAAATGAAGGGCTGATTCGACTGACTCGCTTCACCCCCTATCCCACCCCATTTACGGCACTGTATGCCTGAAAGTAGTGCACGTAAGTGACATTTTGATGAGCATACAAGTTTCAAAGCTGTTAAAAACGCGAAGAAACGTCACGCTCAGCACTCTGATCCTTTTCCTTTTTCACTTTTTTAAGTTTTTTTTCTGATTGCTGCCAAGACTTGCCTCAAGGGATTAGCCCATCTCCCGTTTATACATATACGCAACCCCCCTGTTCCCCGTGTCATTTCACTCTCGCTTGAGCAGCACAATGATAATGCGACTTTCGTGTTATCCTTGAGATTTTCGAATTCTTCTCTTAAAATTCAACAGCACCCCTTCGCTCTAGCAAACCTCCCTTTCACCCTGACTTCTACTCTTTTAAAGTAATAACTGACGTAAAGCATACATTTAACGCTTGCTTACGTTTGTGTCGCAGTCGCAGATGGTTAATAATCTTCCGGGCGGGGTTGGTCGCTCCCCCCTTCTGTCTTTCTTGCTTTGCCGCCGAGTTGCTGCTGTTAGATTATTTAGCTCGTATAAAGTGCTGGCGAGGTTTCTGAAACTGAAACTTGGGTAGTACCACTGCTTACCAAGGATGCTCTTTATTGCTAGCTGTTAATTAGTCACCCAGCGCTATAAGATTAAGATGGAACAAAAGAGAACGCGGATGCTGGGGGGTGGGGGATGCTGGGTTAAAGGTCTCCCGCTCCACTTTCTCCGCTGCTTGTTTGCTGTTTGCTAATGCTGCATCGCCGAACAGAACAGTAAGTTTGACTCTTTGCAGCGTAAGCATGTACAATGTTCGGTTGGTTGTACCCCAGTATACAAACAATAAGTTTCAGTTTGCTGGAAACTGCAATGGATGCCCAACCCCCGCATAACACCTCTTTAGTTCAAGATTTTGATTTCTACCTCTCAAGTTTTGATTTCACACGTAGCTTTCGAAAACTTCGAGAAATGACGCTTGCAATCACTTTTGAGCTTCTGTAGTGGAGAAAGCTTCTTGAGGCCACTGTATACCGCCCATCTCTTATGGACAATTACATGGAAAAATTGCGTGGACGATTTTTCATTTAACAGTCAATGTTTCTCGAAGTAATATTGACAGTGAAGTTTTAAGTGATAATTTCTAGAATTTTACTAGGAGATATGTTAAAAGAAAGGCAAAGATAATTACGAATTGTGAAAGGAATTTATCTGCTTTTTCCAGAATGCTGATGTCGAAAATATCTCCACGTTAGATTCTAGGTATTATTCATTGTAAAATGTTGGTCGAAAAATTATCGAAAAATATGCAACAGTTATGGCAAAATCGTCAGTACAGTTTTCTCGTTTGACCCATTCACTCAAAACGGAATAAGAGGAATAAATAATGAAACCCTTTGTTTGTTTTTTTTTAATTTGTCTGCTTTTTGCGAAAATTCTGAATTTCGAAACATTCTTCACGTTAGATTCTAGGTATTATTCATTTTAAATTTTTGGTCGAAAGCTTACAAAAAAATACGCAACAGTGATGGCAAAATCGTCAACGCAATTTTCTCGTTTCTCCAATTCACTCAATCTAGACTATTTTCCTCTCTTGTGGACGATTACATGGAAAACTTGCCTGGACGATTTTGCTTTTACCAGTCAATGTTTCTTGAAGTAATCGTGACAGTAAAGTTTTGATTGATAATCCCTAGATTCTAATGGAGAGATATCTTGAGAAAAACGCAAAGCTAGTTTTCACGTGTTCAAGAAGTTTGTGTGCTTTTTTCCGAAATTCCGAATTTCGCATATTTCTCTACTAGGTTTTATTAATTGTAGAAATTTGATCGAAAAACTATCGAAAAATACGCAACAATTATACCCAAATCGTCAGTGTACTTTTCTCGTTTCACATAGTCACTCAATATAAAATAAGAGAAAGAAATAATGAAACGAAGGATTTCTCTTCTACGGAAAGAAAAATAAGAAGAAAGGGTATACAGTGGCCTTAAGTGCTAGCAGGCAATACTTGAGCCCTGTGCCGGTACTGTTAAAACTGCCGGGCTGAGCGCAAATGGAAGGTTGAAAAGCTGTCAAAGTCATTTGGTCTCCGGACTTGATTTGTTACACGGCAAAAGGGTTTGTCATCCGTGTTTCGGCATTCTCCTCGTACTCGACTGGTACAGTCTGCATCGTCGTACTTGTGTGCGTGTGGGTACAAGACGTCTCCCTAATGTGAATCCTTGCAAAGTTTGGTTTGATGGAGGAGGAGGAGGGTTGAAAGGGGTGGTCGTGTGGTTAAAGTCGAGTCCTGTAAGCAAGACAAAAGAACGACAGGTTCGCTTTCGGGACAGAAGCGTTTGAAAGGGGTTAAAAGGGGGTGGAAGGCTAAATGGAGCACATGTGCCGAATAACTTCCGCGTTGGTCATGATAAGCTGGACTGAATGACATCCATATAATGTAAAACCCCTAACACATGACTTATTAAAGACTTATGACCCTTTTCTGCGGGTCCGTGCGCACGCGTTGGGCCACATCTTCGCGTCCTCTCTTGTTCTTCTGCACAGGGTCTTGTCTTCTGGAAAAAGGGGGGTTAGGGGGAACAAACCAAAGAGAAACCACAAGTTGGGAAATCTCTGTATTAAAGTCCATGTATCGGCGCACACCCCTTCACTCCGTTGCTCCTTTTCACGTGTCCATGTGGAGCACATGGCCGTCATTTTCTTTGACTGTGATTTTCCTTCCTGTTCCGGTCTGCGGTCACTCTTTCTCTTTCATCCCTTCCAATACAATGCGCCAGGTTTGGGGAAAGATGATGTTCGCGCGACAAGTCCTTCGTCTTGTTGGAGTACAGTATGCGGAAATGGATTTCGGAATGTCTTGAATGCAGTAATGCGTAGCCCTTTTGAAATATTGGTAGCGTGGTAAATATTGAAAGCATTCACGAGTACCAATTCTATCAATGCAGGGAATCTTGTCGTGTTAGGTATAGGGACCTGGGTAGAAACATTGTTTACCTTCCATTCAGTTTTTTTATTTATTTCAGCGTTAGAAGAGCTCGTTTAAAAAATAAAAAATATTCGAAATCGTCGTAGGCGTAGCCTATAAAAGGTTAGACTTATTGAAACAACATCTTTAGTAAAAAAATTTCCATGAGAGGGAGAAGAAGGGAACTTTTGCAGATGTTTTAGGTAGTTGTTTACCTAAATCAGCTAATAATTTGGATTTTGACTTTCATAAATAGGAAAACATTTAATGGTCGGTTGGAGTAGTTCTGTTCAGAGAGATGGGGAAAACAATAATATGCGGTTGACTAGCATTGGAGTGAGCTAAATTAACATTGTTTTTTTACCTGATTTAGGAATTCTGGATTTTTATCTGGTTTAACAATGTGACGGTGTGTGGGATGATGATACGGCTGGTCAAAGAAGTTTGCGTGTTGAAGTGTAGATATTTTCTCAAAATTCTGAGAAGTTTAGCCGTGTCTTTATTACGAATTCTACGGTGGAAAGATAGGTGGGGAAGATTTTGTTTCATTTTGATCTCGACACCCACGCATATCATCGAACTTCTTATAAGTAAAAAAAAGCGTAGGAAATTGGGTGATGCTTGCCTGGATTAGTTTGACAAAACAATTCTTGGTAGTTTCGTTGCAATCATGGGTTTATTGTTAGGACATGCTTGGAGGTCTTATAAGGGGTGGGAGATTTGGGTCCATTCATCCACCCACTCTTTTTAAATATTTTCTTAAAGCAAGGTTAGATTTTTGGATCTTTGTGTCTGAAGAGCTCGTTATCTTCTCTGTATTCCATAAAAAAATACAAATAATAGGTTTTCCTCATTACGTGTAACTACTTCTAGAGGTATCTAGAAGATCTCGTTATTTATATATATTTTAATTTTCATAAAAGAAACAGCAACCTTTAAGCAGAACATGCCTAGATTCATTCTCCAGCCGGCAGACTTTCGAGAACAGCGATAATTCCAGATACACACATGTATGTACACAACCAACTTTATGCTTACATGTGGCTGGTGTAAACCAGTCTTCAAAGTTTGGTACATTACGACTGACATTACGATTACATTCTGACTGTAAAGCCAACATGGTACTTATAGGTACTGCGTTGATTATTTATTTTTTAGTTAGGAAAATATTGTTTATTTATATTTTATTTCTTTATTAATGTGTTCACCAGTTTACTGGCTTTTAGTCGCAGTAATTAAACCAGGATGGCGTAGATGGCAGTTGTACCCAAGGATAGGGCTACTTCGCACACAAGTTGTTCATATAAATATGCAATTGAACTTGGAATTATTGTACTATTGTTCGGGGGCCTGAAGATCGCGAGGCACGATGGCTCGTAGGAAGCAGATGTCGGGGAACTAGTCGAGTCTTGTCAGCCAAGTTAGGGCAGCTGACAAGTTGTTAGTTAAGGAAGCGAGTGAAGATGTCTGTGATCAGTCCTTGCAGGATGTTTTGGTTTTGATAATTAGGAGTACTAAGGTACATTGCTTTGTGTTGCGTGTATTCATTAACGTGTGGTTCCGTGTTACCATGCAGACTAAGGAATCTTTTTTCATTTGGCATGAAATCTTAATTGAAAAGGGTTATAATTGAATTGGAGAAGTCAGGTTTCAAGCTAAGACTAGATTATCACTAAATGATCAACCAAAGTTTGAATACATCTCCATAATTTGGTCATACACAGTAAAAAAAATCCCCCACTTTTTGGTGGAAAAGGACCCCAAAAAGTGTGGGATACAGAATGGGGCTTCTTTGGCCCCAAAAACTGGAGGTCGGTCCCTCGCCCCAGAAAAAGGTACATACATCCCCCAAATAATGGTATACCGGACTAACAAGAAACTAGTGCTAACGTCCCCTAAAAATTGGTGACTTTTGTACCCCTAAATTGGGTAGTAGTGGACCAAATTTTAGCATTTAAATCATCCTTCTTACAGTGAAGAACACCAAACTTTGGCAGACGAACGCGCTTAAACTTGTTATATATCTCCATTTACTGACTGTTTTGGGCCCTAATACTTGGCAATTCGATCACCCATAAAGTAGTCAAACAGCTTCAAAATTAGTTGGTGAACACCCTTATTATAGAGAGTCATCTGTGAAAATTAGAAGTAAGCGCACATCACTTTTTACTTTCAAGCTTT
>JAHZNP010001374.1:0-20827 GCA_020615345.1 Triops cancriformis
TCTACTTGGCTATTCTCTTCAACCTCCTTGGGTCCCTGCTCCATTTTAACTATTTTTTTATTTTATTTTTTATGCTAAAAATCTAACACCAATTTTTTTTTATGTGGCACAAATTCTAAGTACTGTTAAGTGTGATATAAATGTGAAAAAAGTAAGAGAGGATAAGACAGTGACAATAAGAAGGAAAAAAGAGAAAAAACTATAATAAAAAAATGAAAAAAATAAAAAAAAATTTAAAAAATAAAATAAAAATAGGTAAAACTAAGATTACTAAAATAAGACTACAGCAAACAAAACAAAATTGAAGTAAAAGCCTCTGACTGAAAAGAAAAGCAAACCAAACACAAAACTAAGGAAATATAGTATGACCTGTTTTCCGGTGGTGGTGTTGGATCTGGATGAGAGGACGTCTGCTGTGTTTCACTGTTCGCAGAAAACTGTGCACACTTGGGTCGAAATATCGAATACAAACACACGTGCTCTGCTCGCGAGCTCCGGTTAATAGAGGTCGCAAGCAGGCGCTGATGAAAGCCAGATGAAGGCTACAGTGCATCGAACTGTGGTAAAGGGAATCACATGCTGAACGGCGTCAGCGATTTGCTATACTAGACTACAGTATTCCATCAAACAATCTCAACAGCAACGTTTTGGATTGCAATACCTAGTGTACCTCGTCGAGTTTTTTTAAAAAAATATTTGCCAATTTGTGCAACGCGAATCAAATTTCGACTTTTTTTGGAAAAAGCCTTTAATATACGGCATAAAGGTACTGTACCCTACCGTTTATCCAATTTATTTGCGAAAACGGAAAGTTTCAACTGTATTACAGTGGACAGTTTCCACTGTATTAATTTACCGAAATGGAATTCAAATCCGACATTTAGTTTTGTGGCTGTCACTTAGGAAATTTCTGGAAACTATTTAGGAGATAACCTTGAAACTAACAGACGGATTTGAATTCCGTTTTCGCAAATAAATTGGATAAATGGTAGTTGTACAGCAGGGCCGTATCCAGGATTTTATTTCGGAGGGGGGGGGTAGAATTTTTTTTTAGTAAGTCGATGAACTGAGGAAATCATCTAGACATATGCAGAATAATGATAATGTTAATATAACTATTATTTAACAGTTTCTTAGGTACACATATATATTTATTATTAGTGTGAGAAGGAGTACACTGTATAAGAAAATATATATTACTTCTGGAAGTAAGTAATTAAAGTGTTTACTAATAATAATACTGAAATCCTTGGAAGACTAGTATGAGATAAGTAATTAACGTACTATTCTGGAACTATTAAAAAATTCATGAAAGCCAAGTGGAAAGACCTTCAAAATTGGATATCTAGAATTTAAGAACGCAAAAACTGTTCGCCGATTTTTCTTTCCCGCGAAAACATGCATAACCTGTTCAGGAGTGATGTTATCAGTCCTGTGAATTGAAAGGAAAGCTAAACTTATTTAAGTCTTTCTCCTTATATTTAAACCTTTCCTTCACGGTCGAGTTTCTCAGTTTTAAGGCTACGGTGCACCTAACAATGGTATAGGGGAATCACATGATAAACGGCGTCAGCGATTTTGCCAAAACAACTCATTATTTCATACAAATATCTCAACAGTAAAGTTTTGCATTGTAATATCTAGTGAACGTCGTCGTGTTTTTCTTTAGCAGTTTTCAGTCAATTTTTAAAAAGCGAATCATACGTAAACTTTTTAGGGAATAAGCTTTTTTAAGTATACGACCTCAAGGTAAGTACGTACAGTACTCGGCACATAAAACGACCCAAACAAATCGTCGGGTGCCTAACGGCCCGGCAGTTGCGCGAGTGGTGTCCCACTTTTCCGTCGTTCGAACGTTTATGACCCGCAACAAGGCTTCCTCACAGTGGCGTGGGACGTTAGCAATAGGACGGTTTGTTTGGGTCGTTTTATGTGCCGAGTACTGTACAGTACTCACAGAGGTATACAGAAAGAACATTCAGCCTCTTCCTTATGGACCTTTTGTGGCCAGTTTCGAAAGCCCCAGGCTAGTCCCAAGAGAGGAAGGGGTGGGCGAATACTGCTGACCAACGCCTTTTTCGCAGCGGGAAACCTGAAAATTTGATTCTGTACGCTGGACCAGTGTTAACTCCCTTTTTTCCAGCCAATCAGCTCGTCGGCTCCACTTCCGCTCATCGGATCCACTTTTCAACTCCTACTTTTCCATTCTTTTCTTGGCCACAACTTTTTAACACGGGATGCTCTCTCTGTATACCTCTGTGACAGTACTCGACACATAAAACGACCCCAACAAATCGTCGGGTGCCTAACGGCCCGGCAGTTGCGCGAGCGGTGTCCACCGAGGTATACAGAGAGAGCATTCAGTCTCTTCCTTATGGACCTTTTGTGGCCAGTTTCGAAAGCCCCAGGCTAGTCCCAAGAGAGGAAGGGTGGGCGAATACTGCTGACCAACGCCTTTCTCGCAGCGGGAAACCTGAAAATTTGATTCTGTACGCTGGACCAGTGCTGACCCCCTTTTTTTCCAGCCAATCAGCTCGTCGGCTCCACTTCCGCTCATCGGATCCACTTTTCAACTCCTCCCTTTCCATTCTTTTCTTGCCCACAACCTTTTAGCACGGGATGCTCTCTCTGTATACCTCTGTGGTGGTGTCCCTCTTTTGCGTCTTCCAAACGTTTGTGACCCGCAACAACGCTTCCTGCCAGTGGCGTGGGACGTTAACAATAGGGCGGTTTGTTTGGGTCGTTTTATGTGCCGAGTACTGTACAATACATTAAAGCGTCGTTTTCCTAATTTATAAGCTATTATGAATCCAAATTCGTCGGTTAGTTTCGGATGTATCTCTTAAACAGTATTCTGAAATTTTCTCGGTAACGACTGCAAAATTAATGTCGGATTTGCATTCCGACATTAATCTTTTCGTTTGCGTTCAAAGTATACTCAAATAGCTCATGCGAAAAATGCGATCAAACGTTGAAAATTGCTACTCTGAAAAAAGTTGAAATTTGACATGCTTTACAAATTTACGAATGTTTTTTTAAAGAAAGTCTCGGCGATGTGGATTAAACAATATGATTAAAAACTGTACTGTCGAAATTGTTTAATGGAATTCTTAGTAGAGGAGGGATGGGACAGTGTGGACACTTTTCTGTAGTTTATTTTTCACTTCACGTGGAGACAAAATTGTAGCCTAAAACTATACTCGTTAGATGGCCTGGTGTCCTGGCTATCAAATGAGGTATTGTATGCTTGAAAAACACAAACAATAACACCAAACACCCATGAAAACTGGAGGCTCCTCCGACTGTCCAAAACAAGATACCGCGGATACAATTTGGACTTGGGTGTAGTGCGATTTGTCCGTGTGTTTTGACATAAGAAAACTAATAGGTAGCCTTTTTTAAAAATACATAATAGACTTGAAATATCTAAACGAAAACTTAATAGTTATACTCCCTTTCGATATAGGAATCATCCTAGCTCAAGTCAGTGCAAGAAAACTCACGATTTCGTAAAAATGATTATTCACAACAAGAAAAGGCAATGCAAATGGCTGAGTCCAAATCGTACTAAATCATCCCTTTGGAGTTTAAAATCTCGTGCAAAAAAAGGACAGCGATTTTAGAACAAACCTTTGGAGGAGTTATTCTCTAACTTATCTGCTACATAAAAGTAATTTTTATTTTACTTTTAGATACACATTATGAGTGCTACAACGAAATAATCAGGACCCGTTTCTTACAAAAAGTGCCAAAAATTCAGTTTTTATTTATTTTCTCAAAAACGGTTCAATATTTTTCGACGAAAATTTCCTCACGAAAGCTTTGTCGTATTCTCTAATTGTACAATTTTTTTCAGATCCAAACCTGTCGTAGTTCATTAGTAATGATTTTTGTACGGTTTGTCCCACGTGTAAACTGTCCCATCCCTCCTCTAGTTTTGGCGAAATCGCTGACGCTGTGTAGCATGTGGTTTGCTAGAGCACGATCAGGTCCACCGTAGCCTAAAAAACTGCTTTCTGTAGTAGCGGTGCTAACCGGCCATACGGCAATCGGACAGAAACATTAGGGGACAAAGCTAGATCTCGTACCTGAAACGCAGATGTCTCAAAAATCCATCTGATTCACTTGCTTAGGTAGGGAACTTGATGTCAGTTTTTCGCTTCTTAATTAAGTCAGTACGTAAATCAGTAAGACAACTAAAACTAAATGGAGCTCGCAAAATGGCTAAGTGGGCAATTGCACGGAATGTAGGTGTAACGCGAAATCGGCTGTTGACAGATTCACAAAATTGAAACTGCGCTTGCTTTGACCCGACTTTTGACAACACTAAAAACTCCTGTGTTTGGTTTTCCACTGCTTTCTACAAGAAAGGAGGGGGATAGGAAGAGAGAAAGAAGAAGAAAAAAAAGTTACGGGAACGTTACATGTGGGGGGCAAGTAGCGTAAGATTGAAGGGGCGCAGCGCAGAAAGTCTATAAAGTTTTGCCAACTCGCCTTCCCTCACGCTGATTTGCGAAAATATGGAAGGGGGATACATGAAAAAGCTGGCTTTTAGAACTTGAAAACTCTTAATAAACTCAAAACTTAGTTTGGAGTAAATTTTCCAGCGTAATACATGCGAAGGCAACCTAAATTTTCGTTCCCATTCACTGTCCAGTGAATGGGAACGGATTGTACTAGTAGAGGCTTAGCAAAACCCTTGACTTATTTAATGTACTGTACAGTACTCGGCCAAAAAAACAGGCCAAACAAACTTCCCTATCCTACCGCCACGGCAGTTGCGTGAGCGGTGTCCCACTTTTTCGTCTTTCGAACGTTTTTGACCAGTAAGGCTTCCTCCGCAGTGGCGTGGGACGTTACCATAGGGCGGTTTGTTTGGCCCGTTTTTTTGCCGAGTACTGTACAGCAGTGGTAAAAAAAAATATCTGAAAAGAGGCACAGTGCACAGGTTATGGCCTTTCACTGCTGAAGGCTGTCTTAGCTGGCTACGTCACTGGCTTCTTAAAGGGCAATGGACACCAAAAACGCAAATAGAGATTTTGATGGATTATTACAATACGCATTCATCTAAGAATAGAGCATTTTATTTCGATTTTTTCTGACCAGCCGTTCGGGATATATTTATTTTCAAAGTTTTGGCATTTTCCCGCCCATGAGAAGTGTGACGTCACAGAAGCCAAAATTTGAATTTCAGATTTCTTATTTCCTAAATATCTTCGTTATTATTTCGCACCTGAGAGAAAGAAACATATATCCGGAAATTAGATCTTTTGCTCTTTTTTATAAGGCAAAGTTGTTTTTTGTCTAGGAGACGTATTATTGCAGTGAAAGGAAAGGAAAATGCCATTATGAGCCTCCTGTCCGGATAGTATTTTTTTTTACCACTGCTGTACGTACAGTACAAGTTTTGGTCGTCCTCGCTGTCTTTCTTACCGTTGTAATGACGGAAAATCGGACCAAAGAGAAAGCGCTATATCGCTTAAAGATAAAAATAGGACGACGGAAAGAAAATTTCCGACTTTTTAACAAAAAGTCCTTAAATCTTTTTTTATGAATTTATGGATACGTATGTTTAATGTTAATAAACGGAAATCCAAACGTAATTACTTTATTGTGTAATTCAACTGCTAATTTAGGGGAACAAACTTGAATGCTGCCTCCGTTATCGCGACTACAAGTGCTTTTTCGCATGGTACGGTTAAGACGGAAAATAAAATCCGGTCCCTTCGAATTGGCAAGAAAGTAACGCCGTCGTGTAACTCTAAACGTAACTGGTGATTCTGTGCAAACCAATTTTACGTATTACGTAAAATATAAAAAACAAAAACAATTATTTTTAGAAAATCTTGTGTAATACACAAGATTTCCTTTTTTCCCTTTTTTTAATTTGTGAGAGAGGTCACCTGATGTTGATGGCGCCATTTTAGAGGGTGGGGTGACGGTAGGTGACCGAGGGTATCGGTGGGTAAAAAATTCGCGATTTTTGGGTCGCGCCATTTGTGGACGATCACTTGTCCGATTTCCACTGTCCTTTTAAGTTGCTCTAGTGAATCTGTGATCGAATTTTTGGAACTGCTTTTCTGCAAAACCCCCCTGAAATTCGACTCGCTTTTTACAGATTTATGAAGAACTTTTTATAGAAAACCTTGAAAACTTGCACTAGATATTACGATCCAAAACTTTACTGTCGAGGCTGTTTAATGAAATACTGAAAAGTTTTGACGAAATCGCTGATGCCGTTTAGTATGTGATGTCGAGTTCATTTGAGCCGAATACTTTTTAGGTTTCTCAGTAAAAAAAGTTCAAGCAAATAAAAGGTACAGTCGTAGTACTTCGACACAACCACATAATATGGAAAGTTAAAATTTTACTGAGGCATATAAGGCCCGGAAACTGTGTAAGCACAAATGTTGCAAAGCGCGTGCGCGCATTGTGCAACATTAGTGCAACTCGCTTTGTAATGGAATTGGGCACAGGTAAGAGGCCAAGAATAAGCCCATCACTTTTCGTTTTTTACGAACCGCTACATTTTTATGATTTACACCAGTACAACTCCACTAGGCCAATGAGTTGAGTTGCAGTAACGTGTTGCACAGTAAATTGCGTAGTGTGCACACGCAGTTAGGCATTACTTTCCTATCAAGATATGAAAATTCAAAAACCCCATCGCGACAAGGTCGTCTGCGCAATTTAGTCTACGCACCGCAAATTCGCTCTAGAGAATAACAGATTCAGGGCAGTAGCCAGGGTGGGGTAAAACTTTGAACGCGATTATAAGCATTTCTCCAATGAATACAAGACATTTTTGCTATAGTAGTCCTTATATATAAAAAAACCGTTTTTAAAAAAATAAACTACCTTTCAATACCTGGGTACGAAATACAGTAATTTTTCTAACCCAGATAAGTTAATTGCGTATTCAAACGCCTTCTTTCTGTGACACAGCTTTTCACGTTCCCTAGCTATGGCTGTTTTACTGTTGTGAAACTTCCTATTTTGTACACATTTTACGATTACGATCAATTTGGTTACTAAGAAAAACGTATTCTGAGTAATCCCAGTGGATTGGTTTAAGCCAAGGTCGGGATGTAGAATTGATTTGCAGAAGCTGAAACGTATTACTACTAACTTCGCTAAGATCGATACCAAGCAATTAAGGACTAGACAGGCGACACTGTCCCTTATTCCTAAAAAGACCTTAGACCGACTATTAGAAATACCATGTTACCGAAAAACTTGATTATCAAAAAGGCTGACTGGTTTCTCATGATTTTAGGGCAGCCTATATTAAATAGAAAAATGAAACAAACAGGATGTGACATGTTGTATTTGACGGCTACAATTTGTAGGATGCACTATTTTATACATCTTGGTAAACTTTACTGTTTCTTGGGGAAGGACTGGGTGTAGTAAAATTTGAAGGACAAAGCTAAACCCAGAGCAGTCAACGCGCTGGTTGTTAAGAAAAGCACGTAATCCAACTTTCCTCCCTTTAAGTGGATAAGCTGACCGTCTTCCAACTATTAAGACAAATATTAGAAAAATACTGATCACTAATCGATGAACACAGCACATACCTGCATTGCCTTTTGTTTCTCCAAAAACTTCTTGTAAGCAGCGTCATTGGTCCTGCTGGTCGTCGCAGTTCCGGCGTTTCGAACGTAACGGCTGGTGCGGACCAAGCGTGAGAGACCCTGTCATTGATTAAGTAATTATTCATCAAATAGACTCACTTGCAATGTTTCTACAAACCAGGGCAGTATTCATTTTGCAGGTCGACTAGGTCTTGTTATCTCCTGAATCAGTAAAGAAAACGGAAGGTTGCGATATATCAATAGTTAAATCGCTAACAAGCTCGCGCGTACGATACAGCAAACCAGCGCGCCAATTTCAAATACCCGAAGGTTTCCATTACCAGCAAGAGGCCAACTGTCGCGTCACTCGAGGTGCCACTGGAGCAGCCGTCAGATTAGTTTGGTCTTTTTCATTGTGGTGTACTAGCGTGAGCAGTTGAGAAATGTTTTGACAAATGCTGTATGCCCCGGGCTGACCCGTTATAGGAACCAACCTTATTTCGGCAGTCCGCCCTTGGCCCTTACCAAATAAAGACCTTTTCTACCAAACCAGTAAAATATATTACATTCATGAATTACGAATGTCAAAGCTTTTTACTAGTAGACAGCCTATTATGCACGCATATATGCTCCTTCAAGTGAAGTAATCTACAAAGATGTAGAATGTCCTTGTGACCGCAGTAAGAAGTGAATTCCGATAAGCCCTTTTTGGCAAATGGGAACTAAATTCTTGTTTCGACTGGTCATTTCATAAGACGTCGTGTCATGGTTACGATATGTGCTAGCTAAAATCGATCGATTTTTCAACACTGTAATCTTGCAAAAAATGAGAAGACCGAGAACCCATTTGATTCGGCTATTCCTTGACGACCAATGGATGGCGGCTTCCGGTATAAGGGAGAAAGTAGCGAACCTAGTGATGCGGTCGCGAAACTTTGTTCTACGCCATTTTTTCGAGTAAAGCACGTAGTAAGCTACATTTATGAGCTGCACACGTGAATCATAAGTGTAAGGACAATTCTCAAGGGTTTTTGTTATAAAGGAGAACATCATATGCATTTCCATGTTTCGCAATCAAACGTTATAGCATTGTCACCAACAATCAGCTCAGGAATGAGACGTGCTTTGAATTTGTGGAAGTCGCTGAATTTAACTACTTATCTGGAATGCATCCTCGTTTTTGCATTAAAGCCACTGATTCCAACTTTTGATGGATAACACTTTGCAAATGAGAGGCGTGTTCGAGGAGGCAGCAAACAAAAGTAGATAAATAATACTAGGGATTTGGAATTTACAAATAATCTCAGGCATAGGGAGAGACATGCAGCTGCCTAACAGTCGCAACAATGTATGTGGGTTGCTTAAAAATACACACACGGCGTTTTCGCATATTTCTTCATTCGTTCACCGTGAAGTAATCCTCTGCACTTCGTTTACTCGCGAATTTTCTTTTTATCTAAAAATGTGACAACTTCTTTTCGAAAGTACAAGAGCCAGTTAGAACATAATAAAAATTCAGGAAACAATGTAATAACCATTTTCCCACCATCTCGCTTATAGACTATTGCAGCTAAAAAAAGGAGAGAACACTTAACTTGTGGAAATTGCGTCTGACATTTTAGCCATTACTTCTTGTAAGAAAGCAAAAATCGAAATAATTCATGTGAACACTAAAGTAACTTCCTGAGGTATCTCTGCGAAACTAAGACAGAAAAAAAATGAAAATCCTAACCACAAAATTTTGAATCTTATAAGTAAGAGGCGGTTGTCAGGTTGAAACCATTGTTTGACCTGGTTAGACTAGAATATTAAATAATGATTCTACATACAAACTGTCAAGTTTTGGAAAGCCATAAAACAAGTGTAAAGAGGAATTGAAAAAATCAAAGAGATGGGAAAGTATCAAACAAAGAAATTATTACACAATGGGACGGTAAATTAATATTGCATGTTCGCAAAACTGATTCGTCTCAATGGCTAAGAAAGGGATGCAATAATATAAAAAAGGACGCTCACGCTTGTCGGCTTGGTGTTTTGCATCTCTTATAGAAAATGTTTTGGTTTCAAGCCCGGAATGTAGACAAATCACAAAAAAAACATTTGCCTTCTCTCTTGTTTTTTTTTCTGACGCACTTATGCTTTGAACGCTTCATGCGAGAGAAATTGGGGGAAATCTGTTGATTGGCCATTTTCCCTTCTCCCTGCTGATTGCACACAACCAGGACTAGCTCGCATTTCTTCCCACGAAGGTCCAGCTGCATTGTTATTATTGTTTGTTTTTCGTTTACATAAAGTCATCCATTAAATGTGCATGCCGGGTCCTGGACGTATCACCGGATCCGTGTCGAGAGCCCATGCCTAGTTGTCGCGCTTTCAGAGGCACAGTGGAATCTTGGATCTGGCCTTGGACCGGCAAATCCAACAAGGTGTTTGCTCCGGTCATGGCAGTTAAAGGCGAAAAGCGGACCCGGAACGCCGAAGCGTTGGCAGAAACGTAGCTGCTATCTTCGCTAGTCATACTATCCGGCGGCGTCGTATTCGGGTTAGTGGGCGTGCCTCCGCCCGAGCCGCTGCCACCTCCCAGAGCAGCACTGGCTCCGCTGCCATTACTGCCCGGGAGGGCGTTGCCCGTGCCAATCCATTTGACGTTACAGCCACTGGCGCCGAAGTTGGTTTTCCGCAGACTGGAACGTAACCGCTGTCCCTCCCAGCCCAAAGTGCCAGGTCGTTCCGCTTCCGCCGAATTTTGTCGCGAAGTTCGTACAGGCGTGGCGGGCGCTCCACTGCTGCTCGTTCCGCTCGTACAGGACATCTTGGGGTCCAGATCAAAGGCGACGCGTGAGCCTGAACCATGTGTCGGCGTACTGTACTGGGAATCTCCTTCATCTTCCAGGCGGAAACTTGGGTTGATGTTGCTGCTGCTGGTATTGGCCGACGAGTTGGACACGTTCGACGGCGTTCGCCGGTGACTATAACCTAGCCGCGAACGATTGTTCGTTGTACTGGGATTGTCGTAGGCGTGGATTAAAGGGGCGTAGGCCTGGCCAGACCAGTCGACGTTAGGGTAATGGTAGCTTGATGGTGGTTGTTGTCTCGTCGGATAACCGTGTTGATCGTAAAATCGTTCCTGCTGCTGATACCCTGCGTTGTAATCGTACGGAGCCTCGAAGTTTCCCGAGTTGTATCCCTGTCGCAGACACATAGGTTAAACTAAAAGCTACGAAACACAATTATATTTAAATGCGCATAAAGTGTAAGAAAAGGTCAGCTATATTAACAAGGTAAGCAAGAAGAAAAGAAAGATAAATTATCACGATAATCAAGAAAAATATAATTATGTGAAAACATTACCAATAGGTCGGCATCATACTCTAATACCATAATGTGACAACCGTAGTTTTTAATTTTCCTTAATTTTATAAAATAATTAACAGTCGTTTCATAACTACACTATTAAATCGGAGCTTATTTCTCTACAGTTTCATCGAAATTTACCTCTCCATCACTGCTCGCATTCGAGGTTCTCCGTCGGTAGCCAGTAGGTGGCGGAGGCTGCATATTTTCCGTGAATCTTAAAGGTTTGGGATCTATATTTAAGGGTGTTCGATAGTGCCTCGTCTGACCGTGGTAGGTGTTGTGAGCATAGCCGGAAGACGACGTAAATTCGTAGTCCCCTACGCCGGGAACCGGAGCTAAACGTCCAGTCACGGGACCGGTACCATGTGTGCATTGCGGCGTCAAGTAGGTGGGGCGAGGTGAATACTCACCTTCGGGGTTATAACCACCTAACCTTCCATCGTCATCTTGACTCGGTCTTTTCATGTTTGTAAGAAAAGAAAAAAAAAGAGAGCAAAAATGGTTAAGTTCACGATGGATGAGTGGTGGGCGCTTTTAAATATCACCTTCGTGGGTGGAGCTTAGGATGCAAGACAGAAACGTTCGACAGCCTGACGTCATAGCCAGCTCCTACACCAGCCAACATGGCGGCTGAGCTGTAGAGAATGGCGTCAATGAGTCCCAATTTGGGCCTTTTCCCTTCGCCGGCACCCCCGCCGCCGTTATACAACGTCGGCAAAGGTAACGCCATAGGTCCCGGGTAGGGAAGTGGAGGTCGAAATTGCGTCTCATCGGGAAAACCTACAGAAACATGCATTATGCAACAAAGCACGCCAAAGTTGCCGGGCGTAATATTTATCCCCAAACAAGTACTAAATCGCGCAACTAGATCTCGCCACTGAGGGAGCTGCCATTATACTTTCATTGTAAAAACAAGTTTGCGTTAAGGTAAATTACTTTGTGGCTACAATAAATAGTAAAAAAGCAATCACACACAAAAATGTACGAAAAAATCGAAATGGCAATATCATAGAATCTAACATGGTTACCCTACTCCAGTGGCGCAACTATTGTCATCATCGCGAAGCTTTCTTTAGAACACGCCTTTTTCTCCAAAGGATAAAATATCGGCGTTTTTCTTATTCGTTTTAACCAGCAATTTAGTTTAATTGTGTCAACTATGTCAATAAAAAAAGAAAATTAACGACAGAGTCATTCACAAGCATATAGAAACTCAAGAGAAAAATACAATCTACCAAAAAAAATCAGAGCATGAGATATAGATGGGTTTCTCCTCGTTGGGGCGAGGCTAAAATTGCGAAAGAAAAATGAGGAACAGCTACATGAAACCATGCTTGTGAGCAACTTGGTCCTTTTTTCTGGATATTGGGTATTTTGTGGGGAGCAGAAGGTTGGAGAAAAGTTGCAGTACCCATATCACTGAGCGTTGCTGCTGTGCTGAGTAACGAGCGCTGTAGTCGCTCTTTTTCCAAATTGGGCGCCGAGCGACTCCATTGCCTCTGGCGCTCACCATCGGCGCCAACTACCGGCGGTCTTTCGCGAATATGGCCTCGCTCTTTTTGATGCATCGTACTCGGGCCCCACGTTTTCCCCTTGACGCCATCAGCGGGAACTAAAAGGGGCGCAAAAATAATAGCGCGCCCACAATGGATATCGGGGGACCGCGATGTCACCGACGAAGGGGGAGGAAAAGAATAAAACAAAAACACGCAATCAAACGTAAACTAATGCGACTAGAAAAACGAGAAATGCAACGAAAAAAAGTCCAAAGCTAATCAACATAAAAAGATCAGACGGTTACCGCCACCGAATAACCCGCACCGCACTAAGAAACGAAACCTAAAAGCGTTTCTATTTTTTTTCGCTTAGAATGGCAATACCAGAAGGGAGAGAAAGGATAGAAAATGAATTCTGCGGGGGAACTTCAGCAGAAAGAAAAACAATCCTGTTTATCGCAGCCAGATGGGAAAGAAACTACTGGATGTTAATGACGGTAAATGGATTACTCACATGCAATTGCTTTTAATCTTGGAATGGTAGGTGATCCTGCGACTTGTTCATGGGTCAGAGGACTCTCCACATTAAGTCTTCGTTCACCCAGTAGTCCTGTTTGCTGAACCGTAATATTATGGCGAAAACCTGGCGTCCGCCGATGCGTAAAACACAACAAAAGGGTGGTT
The DNA here is from genome assembly GCA_020615345.1 of Triops cancriformis. Classification (NCBI taxonomy): domain Eukaryota; kingdom Metazoa; phylum Arthropoda; class Branchiopoda; order Notostraca; family Triopsidae; genus Triops; species Triops cancriformis. Next base: position 13,112 of record JAHZNP010001374.1, read on the forward strand.
AATAGTCTACCAAAAGCCTGACAAACATCACTTTGCTGTCTTTTACTGGAGTTACTGTTTTCCACCAACGTTCCCGACCCTCAACCTCAATGAATTGCCCCAACCCACCGAAATGAACGCAATGCTAATTAGTTTTGTATTAGTAAATCTACAACGTCCTGGTAACAAAGCTTCTGGAAATAACGGGGAGAATATCTCCTCTCAAAAATTGGCGGGGAAATAAAACCTTTTCCCGGTTGTCTTTGTTAGAAAAGCTCAGTCCAAAAGCGGGTTTGGAAAATGTGGGGAGACAAATTAAAACCGAACAATGCAACGGAAAGGCCAAGGAGGAGGAGGAGGAGGGTGCGTAGGGTCAGGAGGATTACCGGCAGCCAGTTGCAGGTGCAACCGGTTCAATTCCGAGCGCGATGGAGTCAGCTGGACTCGAATATTATGACGGAAATCTACTCAAGCAACGCATGTCGAAGAAAAAACAAAAAGCAAATCCAAAATTAGGGAGAAAAAACGAAAACCAAGAAATATATACAGATCGACAAAAAAAAGGAGCAACCAAAAAATTCCGCAAAGGGGAAAAAAAATCACGATCTGAAAGTATACATCAACAAAACAAAGCCCGGCACGAGTCAAGTCACCAAGTGAAAGGAATTCATAACTATATGGCTACATTTATCCCGTGACAAAATGCGCTTGAAGGTTCTTACACTTTCTTACTCTTTGCCGTCAGTTTAACTCTCCGTGTAGCTCACAAGGCAGTGTTCCAAAAGAAAAAGGCACTTACCCGTCGGCGCGGAGATCTTCTGTCCGCCGTCTTTTTTTAAAAGACGCAGGCGACTCTTTTTGAACTTCCCTATCCGTTTCTTCGGTGTCGGGGCCGCAGCTGCTGCTCGTTGTTGGTTCATCATCATGCTTAGTTCCCGTTCCAGCAAATCTATTTCCCGTTCAGCCAGCTCCTGTTCTCGCTTTTTCAAGTTCTCTTCCTGGATCTTTTGTTGCAACAACGCTTGCCGCAGCTCTTCTTCCCGGCATCGGAGCTCCTAAACACGAGTAGAACATTAATATCAGTTACAAGACCGTGGACGCCCAGTTGCAGCTACCTTTTCTTTGGTGCGAATGTCGTCGAACCTGGTCTCAATCTCCCGTTTCCAGTCCTCCTGCATCGTGTGGAAGCTTTCTTTGGGCGTCTGGGCGAAAGCAGACCGGGCAATTTCATCCAACAGCTCTAATATCTGCACGAAAGTCGGTCTTCCGTGGGGCTCGGGGTCCCAACACGCTAATATAAAGAGGAAAAAAAAGTTTAATCTAAAGAAACTGGTTTCCTTGTCTGGGTACACCAAAGACATCCAATAACGCGGTGGCACACATCAACGCGCTTCTAACCCACCTAGACCTTTCCCTTTTATTGATTAGTGTTCTAAGTAATTAAAATATATTAAGCAATTGCGGTCAGGATTGCTCAACAGTATTCTGTAATGATAATTATAGCACGAACCGTAATTCGCATACAAGTAATAGATATAACCTAATGGGAATCGTTCATGTTTTCAGGTTTTTTCACGCAGAAACATAAATGCTGTTAGCTAAAAACACGTGTTGACGTTCTAACTGAACGAAGAATCATCCAGAGAAGCTATCTGAGAACATTGCAGAGAAATTTTAATTTCCCCATTTATTTTAAGCGTAATATGTGTATGCTAACGCCTGTTACCCGTCTTCCGCTCTTACAAAAGAATTCGTATGCAATTTAACAGATAGTTATTATTTTTACTTTACTCGTTTTTCTTAATTCTTTAGAGTTGAAAAGGAGAAACTATTCGAGGAGCAGGCGAGAAAATAGGTTGCGCGAACGATTTTATTCATAACACATGTTCGCTATTGCTGTGCACATGTGTTCCCCAAGCTTAATGGATTTGCTTTCCATGAATTTCTCAACCTACGTGTGTGACACAAGTTATAAGAACAGTTGCGCCTTGACATTTACGCTCAATTGTCCATTGTCTTAACGATCAGCTATCAGTGACGTTCCGTGTATATTCCAAAAGAACATTCCTAGCCCCGCCCACATTTGAGATTCTGTGTCCTCGTGTGAAAGTACACCTATGGTATCACATTCGATTAAAACAATTCTGTTATGTCAAAAAGAAGAGGTCATAAATTCCAGTTATGAAACACGACCAATAGATTTACACAGTACTTGTACTCTTACAAAAAAGCCTAGGAGAAATATTCAATGTCAAATTAATGGTTTTCTTGGGTATTCTTATTTCAATAGGCAATATTTGAAAATGAGCTTCATTTTCATGGTGAATGTAACAATCAATGTTTTAATTCCGTCGCGAGATTTTCCCATAGCGTTTGCCTTTGAGAACCTGGTGCAAGACGTTCATTGACTGCTGTCAACGTATTCGACTTTCATTTCCACTGACATATGAAAACCCACTGAATTGTACAGTAACGAGCAAAAAAAACTGTAGTTGTCAATTCACAGAGGTCTAATTAAGCCTTTCGAGGATGATTTATTTTCACTGAAGGGTGAAAGGGTTTGAAGCTTCAACCAATCCCTGTCCATACAAAAAGGTAGACCGCGAAGTTTGGAACAAAATATTATTTTAATAGTGTTTAAACAATACAGTGAAATATGTAGAAGTATTGATGATCACAGTTCTTTCATCACGTTCAGGCTGCACCATATTTTAACTGTTGTTTGGCTCAAATTTCTTGTAATTCTTGTAAGATAGACCGGACATTTCAGTTTGACAGTTAGGCCTTTGTGCTCTTTACTGCGTTGAAGTGGCCTTTGTAAAATACGGTTGCTTTCCTTAATGAATATTGTCTATTCTTCCAACCAATTCAGATGTGTCAGTCAGAACTTTTGCTCAAAAGGCGAAATTCGCTTTCAAAATTCGCGGTCAGCCTTTCACTTCATAAACGATTGGTAAAGCTATTTCGACCCTTAATGAAAGTAAATCAGCCTCGAGAGGCTTAATTAGACATCTGTGATTTGGCAAGTACATTTTTTTTGCTCATTACTGTACAGTGCTGAGCAAAAAATTTTTACATGGTTTTGCACAGAGGTCTAATCTCGCCTTCTGAGGCCGGTTAACTTTCATTAACTGACGAAGTGTTTTGAAGCAATCGGTTACTACTACGGGAAAGCTAGACAGCGCAAGGGTAGGCCAATGACATTAAGTACGCAATCAGTCGTGTTACTTATACACTAATCAGCAAATGCATTTGAATTTCGCGGCCTAGCTTCACTTTGACAGCGATTGGTTTTACACCCCTTCACCGTTTAATGAAAGTAAATCAGCCTCGGGAGGCTAGATTAGACCTCTGCGCAAAACCATGTAAAGGTTTTTTGCTCAGCACTGTACACGAGCACGACAGGGCTATGAACTGAGAATCGAGTTCGCGAAGGAAAAGCTATCAGCAACTATGAAGATTCAATGTTGGTAAGAGCGAATTTCGAGCCAGGCAAAAACATAAACACTCACCGTATGTAACAATGATTTTTTCTCGTTTGGTCACCGCTTAATAGATAGCCTAATGTCCCATTTTTACTGCCTAGATGATCAGACAGACAAAAATATACGACCACATAAGGGAGGAAATGAGCTGTGCTCACCAATCGCAGAAAAAAACGAAACTCATTTTCAAGTAACGTCTACTAGGATATCTGAAATTGAATCGGAAACCCGAGTCCATTTCTAGAAGTTTTTAGTCAGACGATACTAACCTTTGTATAAGTAACTTACTTCATCTATTCTACTAATTTATTCTAACTCTCCAAGGTCCACCAAATTGGCATAACTGGAATTTCACTGTCGATATGTTAAAGATCCCTACACCAAATTGCTTGTACCGGAGCAAACCCTTAGCTCAATACAAATATAATTTTAACAACATACTCGTGTGCGTAACAGGTCTTTAATACTATCAGGTGCTAAGAACAGTAACGAACATTGCTCCGGGTCCAACTATCTGGAAATGTTAAACTAGCTTGAAGATATACTGACACGCTATGACACTATACTTTACTTTGGGAAAAACGTAATAAACGGCTCATCTCTGGACGACGTATTATGAACGAAAATTTTCCCTCGAAAAATTTTTCGTCACGGTTTCAAAGAAATCGTTACAAAGTATTTGCGCTTAATTAACATGTTCTACCTTTCTCAGTGAAAGCAGCCGTAATAGGTGTTGCCGCGTGTGTTTTGTTAAACTAAGGCCAACTCGCTAGCCCATAGAGAAAAAAAATAATCCTCTTGCACCAAACCAAGACTTGTTTACCTTGCATCATATTTTTCCACGGCGCAGGACATGTGGACGGAATGGGCAAGGTCAGTTTGTTGACAGCCACTCCATACGCCACGGCTAAAGCGTCAATACTTTTATATGGCACCTCCCCCGTCAGTAGTTCCCATAATACGACTCCATAACTAGTAAGGTTTGCAAAAACGTCTATTAGTTTGCTTCATTTCCCCAGAACGCAGAAGGAATGCTATATGACGTCTACCTCCACACATCGCTAGCTTTGGAGAAAGTGGACAACTTGATCACTTCCGGCGCCATCCACGCGTACGTTCCCGCGGCGGACATCCGCGTCGTATGGTAAACTTGGCGGGCCAACCCGAAATCCGAAATTTTGAGCGTCTTGAACTGTAGGTCATCGTTTTCGATCGATTCACTAATCAGCACTGGAAACGGAAAAAGAGAGAACCCGATCATGAATTATGCAAAGCTATTAACGGTAAGCTTATCGACCGATCCGCCGCTTTGCGGCTCTACTTTGCACTTTCCTCCGGCTGGACACCGGTTCGGTTCGTAGAAGTAAAATAAAAAGAATGCCATCGCTCGTTACCATACAAAGACAAACTGTGCTACGCTATAAAATCCCTTAAAAGTAGCCGACAGGTTTTCTCAAGTCTCTTTCCTTCCAGTCCCTCCTACGCAAAGAACCGCCTTAAATGGTCGTCATTATGCTGATCACGACAAGACCAATTAAGTTGCTACGCTTAACTCGCTTAATTGTCTGCACTTATCATGAATCTAGCGAAATAGCATTAGATAAATAAAAAACCAGACGGGCTGGAAGGCTTAAGCTCCTGCTTCATTACTCCGACAAAAATTTCTGCCTTTTTTTTCTTGTTTAGATCTCTTTAGGACTTGCGCGAAAGTACGCCAAGACCCCGATAAGGACGAATATCGTAAACGACGTGGAGAAACCCAAGCGCCGAACAAGGTTGTTCACCGATATGAGGCACACGAGGGTCCAGAGTTCTCTGAAAGGATGCTGGCGGCCCTGGGGAAAGTGAAAGTCAAGGCCTTTTCGATATGCTTTCGCATTCTTTCGCTCCGATCTCCGTTGTTTGTTTCTATCGCTTATCAAAACGTGTCCCCAACGAGTTAGCCATGACAAGTCGGTGAACTTTTCCATCAAATCGAAACCAAACCCCGCGGCAGCGCTTATATTTAGGAAAAAGGCTGAAATTTGAGAACACGAAATCCATACCGTTTGAGGATTTGAGGTCGCGGTGAATTAGCGAGATAGGAGCGACTGAATGCAAATAATGCATTCCGCGCGCAATTTGTACAGCCCAGTCGACGAGAACGGAAGGTTTGATGCGGCGGCCCATGGTGGCCAACACTCGGTTTAAAGAGCCACCACGGGCGTACTCCATGACGAGGCACATATTGGGCACTTGAAGACAAACTCCGCGTAGCGCGACGATATTTTCGTGGTTGAGGAGCCAAAAAATCTTGGCTTCCGAACGCACATTCTCCAGCGTCACCGAAATATCTTCATCCGGGTCTTGGCGGGCGGCTTTCACGGCGACCACTTCGTGGCGCCAAATTCCGCGGTACACTTTGCCAAACCCACCCACGCCAATCACTTCTTCAAGTTCGAGTTCATCAAAATCGATTTCTGTGGGGCAAAAATCGTCCAGATCTTGCACTTCGCGCAAAGCTCTCGCTTCTTCGTCCTAATGAATCAAAGAATGGATTATCAACGCGTCAATAGTTCATCAAGAAAATGCTAGGAATCTTTTATCATTTTGTTTCTAGCATTTCGTGTCTTAGATTCTTTCTAGGAAAGCTGAATTATACCTGTGCGACAAAATTCGAAGGGAAAATTCCCACTTTGTCTCCCATCTTGCCGGTCCACCAGCCTTCATCTCCCGAGATTTTGGCATCTTTGGACAGAATTTCCACCGTTTCTCCTCTCCGGAGCGTGAGTTCGTCTTCATTCTGAGCTTCATAATCATACAAGGCGGTGCAGACCGACAAAAGCTTCCGACTGCTTCGGCTATGGCCATGGCTGCCCGAACTACTGCTGTTGGTGCGACTGGGATTCTGACTGGAACTTGGCGGGTACGGGGGCATCGACACGGACGTGGCCTGGGAAGCTGAATTCCGGCTGAAGGTGGACGAGGACGGCGACACAGCCCTGGTGGTATGGCCAGGGTGCTGCGGCTGGCTGGCTTGCTGGCCTAACGACGAACTTCTTCGCGCGGGAGAGGGACTGGTGGTGCGGGTGAAACTGGCATCGCGGTGGCGTGCTTTTTGTCCCGGCGGATGGCACATGCCCCATTGTCCTATATTCGCATAGTAACCCACGTCATTGCGAACGGGAGATTTGCTTGATTCCATGGAGGCATCAATAGGAGGCATTCGTTGCAAAGTATGGCAAATTCAGGTGGCTTGGGACATGAGCATGAAGGGGCTTGTTTCGCGGAGGAAGAGTTTTTGATGTGTCTGAGGCTAAATACATATAGCAGAGTGTGACAGGAATGACTGAATGTTTATACAAATGGAACCAGGCCGAAAAATGTATGAGATACTCCACCAAAAAGCAAGCCTGAACTTGGACACCCCAAGTCTGGTAGAAGTGCAGCAAGGAGCCAAATAGCTGAGGAGAAACTTGACTTTAATTATTGGTCAGGCAACCACCAATCGTCCTTGCGAACTCAAAGTCAACTTTTTACACGATTTCTACATTAATTCTATCCATTCTTGGCCCGTGGTATAAAACACAAACACTTCGCCACTCTCCATTTTTTGCGTCCCATAACAAGCGACGAATAGCGAACGTCAGAACAGACTTTTTAGTCGCGGGTCAGGACTTAGGCATAGCAGGATATATTTGGCGGTGTGTTTAAAAGGAATGTTTTCTATGCAACACATTCTCCGCTGAAAACAACCTGTTTTCCCGGGAGGTACATACGTAGCCGAAACAACCCAAAAAATCAGGGGACTTTGGGATCATGTATACAAGTAAGGCAGAATTTTGAAGCGTTGCTACCCGGAGTGCTGCATGTTTAGTTTACAATTGAAGCTTGTTTTTGTTTCCTACAGTAACCCACGTGGACTTCCTTATGTTATTATTTAGTTCTGGATAGTGTACAAATTAAATGGAAAATGAGCCGGAAAATGAGCATGAAAATGCCTTGCCCGAACTGTGAAGAAATACTTCATTTCACAAGAAAAACATGTTCAGCGTGTGGAAACCCCACTAATTATAGACAAGGGATGGAAAATAATCGGAAAGGTATTTTACTTAAGAGTTTCGAAAAGGGCGTAAAAGCTTCTGGGCATAAGAATGCCTTAGCACGTATCAAGCAATCGATAATGAAACAGGTATTTTCAAATGAGAAGATTTGTGTGCCAGAATTGCGTGAATAAAAACTCTTATAGATGGCAAAATTGGAAGGACTTGGA
>JAHZNP010001375.1:0-20721 GCA_020615345.1 Triops cancriformis
CTGGCTAACTAAACAACGCAATGCCCAAGGCGGTTTCCCATCCACTCAAGTATTTCTCGAACCATGCCGCAAAATAACGCAAAATGCGTAACCTGTATTGTTAATGATTTTAGGACACTGTGATGGGACTGCAGGCTTTGGCTGCCTATGCTACCGCAGTGGGAGTTACCAACGTCGACATGAACGTCAAGATTACTGCTGACACGCTGCAAGACACAATCAAAGTCCAAGAGAATGACAAACTGATCCAAAAGCAGGTGCAAGTGCCAGTTTTGCCCACGAAACTCGAAGTCGAAGCGGAAGGCACCGGGTGTGCGGTTTTGCAAGCTACGCTACGTTACAATATCCATACTTGTCCTCAGAAAGAAGCTTTCTCCCTGACGCTGACTTCCGAATCTATTGGCAAAGAATCGGCCTGCGCTGCTCGCAGACTCAAAATCTGCGCCAAGTATTTGCTTCCTGGCGAATCGAACATGGCCATCGTGGAAGTCGACATGATCTCTGGTTACGCGGTCGACAAGAAAGGACTGCAGAAATTGCCTACACAAAATCCTAGTAATATTTGCATTGCAAACTCCCAAATCCAACTATCTGTTTCTCTTTTTTCATCCAACAGAAGTTAAACGAGCTGAAGAACAGGACAACAAAGTGGTCTTGTACTTTGATAGGGTTGACAAGACGGGCGTTTGCTCCAGTTTTGCGGTTTGGCCCGCGTTCGAAGTGAACGACGCCCTTCCAGCCAATGTGAAAATAAGCGACTATTATGAGCAGGAAAAGTTCATCAGTCAGGTAGGTTAACTACGTCCAGTTTCTCACTTTAATAAATATAAAAATGTTGATTTCGTTAGACGTACTCCCTTCCTAACGGATGCGGTTTAACAGCGTCTCCAGTGCTTGACAACGAAGTTTAGAGTTCCAGACAGTACCTTCTATCTCATTACTACCATGCATGTTGATGCTATTGATTGGTTTTAATATATGGGTTTGGTTGTAACGCCACAAATATTATACCACCAAAATATAATTACATTTACAGGGATTTTATAACTCGCATCAACCACAACGTTAGAAAACGACCTATAATTTACTAGTAGGACTTTAAATACTCAAACAGGGATGTTAACTCATTTTATGACATCTTTCTGTGCCATTACCGATATATATCATCCCTGTCATCCTAAATCACACACCGAAAAGGCTAAATACGGATTGAATACTTGTGAAATGTGCTCACGTACCTTTTGTAAAGCGGAAATTACTTCTGGTTTGTCCTGCGATAAATAACACCGTAACGTAAAACACACGTGGTACCTTTACTCGGATGGTAGAACCATCCGCGCAATGGCAATGCAGCAAACGCGCAATGGCAACGCCTCGCCTCGAAACGTGGCGTTGCCGTTGCGCGCAAGTTATTGTAGCTGCAACATAAAACTTTACAATAATATTCAAGTAAATACGGGTTGCTATTAATAGTTTTGTTTATTATTTAGCGTCTCAAAAAACAAAATTTCATGGAAGTTTTACATACAGCTGCGGTTGGCAATGCGGCAATCCACCAAAATCACAACAACCCAAAGGTCCAAATTCAATTTCATTTGAATGGGACCAGTCAAGCAAAATCAGACCAAACCCCGCAACCCATTCACTGCTTTTCTTGATTTTGACTGGTGATTTCTGATTTTGAATGTCGGTGTGAACGGCCCTTAACCAGAGAGAAGGTTGAGGTCTTTCCATATGGGAAGTTTGTGTTAGCTTTTTGAAAGCCTTAGGTTAGCCCCATGAGTGAGGAGGTTTGGTCAATTCTAAGCATGCCCTCCCTTACGACAGCGGGAACTACAAAAACTCATATGGGATCTTCCACAAATGGCGCCACCCAAAAATCGCGAAATTTTTACCCACCCACCCCCTCGGTCACCTACCGTCACCTTTGCCGTCACCCCACCCTCTAAAATGGCGCGATCACCTGGTTGACCCCTCTCACAAATTAAAAAAGGGAAACAATAAAAAAATAGGAAATCTTGTGTATTACACAAGATTTCCTAATTATTATTTTGTTATTTAATATTTTACGTAATACGAAAAATTGATTTGCACAAAATCACCGGTTAAGTTTAGAGTTATAGGATAGCGTCACTTTCTTGCCAACCCCCTCCCATCCTCTCGTCATCTCGCGTGATCTTTTACTGAACCCACCCACCCTCTTCCCGGGTGGCGCCATTTGTGGACGGTCCCTGTTTAGTTATGATGTCGAGACAACTCCCATGAGTAACTGGCACCGACTGGTTAATCTTTCAGCCAATCAGCAACTGGCACTGAAAAGCTCCTTCAACTGCAACGGCCCTTTTCGCTCTCAGAACTTCGCACAACCTTTCATACAGGAACCTTCTCTCTGTTACTCTGTGGGTAGAACATTCTGGTTGGTTGATTTGGTTGATTTTGAAGTCACACTACATCATCTAGTGGAGAGAACATTTTATATAAAAGACTGCACACACCCCACCCTCAACAAAATTTCAAAGGAGGAGCCTATGGAAGACCCCAGCAACCAAGGATCTTAGAAACGAGGTTACCTCATGAGCTCGCGCCTTCCCCAACACGTTCTCCGTTCTCATCAAAAAGTATCTCCATGTTGGAGAGCGATTGCTCAACTAGAAATATCGCTTTGGTAAGGCAACTTGGATTTTGCGCTAGTGACAATGGTCGCTCCGCCCACCGATTACAAACCCTGTCCCCCTATAATACGGCCTTGCATAAGACTGTAATGTTTGACCTATGATGGTGGGGTGAGTGTTCTTTTTGACAATTGGGTATTTACGAATATGAATATATCTGTTGTCAACGCTCCTTTTCAAACGGAAATTGCATTTTTGCCGTTATGTTCCTCGTTATTCGTCTTCTGACTAGCTGTTTTAAATACCAAGAAAGAATCAGAAAGTTCAAATCGATTCTTCAAACAGTAAATGCTCATACGATAACTTACAAACAATGCCTCAGATATGTTTGTCATGGCTGCATGGTAAACAGTACTCGGGACAGCATTTTTTGCCACTAGGCGTCGCTAAGGTCTTCTACTATTCCAGTGCCAAGTACCTTTGGACTGAGTACGCTGAACTGGAGTGTGCGCTGGCTCAGCTCGCACAACCATGGAACAAGTTGCACAGTTATGAGAACGGTTGTATGAATGGAACGGTTTTTTTTGTTTCCGTGCAACTTCAAATACTGACAATGAAGCACTAACCTGTCACTTTTCTGTGCAGCTAAGTCATACGGTCGTGCTACTATTCGCACGACCGTATGACTTGTTACACAGTTGTGTAAATTGACTTTACGGACTTCATTGTCAGTATTTGTAGTAGCACAGCGACAGAAACCCATTTGCGTCGCGTGACGTCACTGTGCTAAAAACGAGAAATTAGTACGCTCCTCAATCAGCATTCAGTACTCCTATCTGAAAACGATGAAGTTACATAACGAAGAAAGGTGCATTACAGATGCTAGAGACGGTCAGCCTTTGGGTTACTCCAATGTCCGGAAGTCTCGCTTCGGCACAAAAGGGGCTGATTGTAGGAGACGGCGGACGTAATCGCATTCACTTGTCTATTATTGTCACGCCATCCTGGTTTCGAACTTACAGGTGCCATGTGGGTACGGGTGAAATGAGCATCTTCCTACCACACAATGGCTTCTATTTACAAGGGGTTACACAACGCTTGTTTAGAAAAATTTACAAGTTTAACACATTATCTGGCCCTCACTTGTCACATACAGTGACGTCATCAACTGCCTGATTTCAAGCTTACAAGGTCTAGGTAGGTAACAAGGAAAATGAACATCTCCGTTGCAGACAACAGTTTTGATCCATAAAGAATTACACGAAGCTTTTGTATTAAAAAAATACATGTTGAACAACAGATCTAAGGATTTGCATTCGTCGCGTTGAATTGCAAATCCACTGCAATCCACGTATACAACGCTCTTTTGCTAAACGACAACCTTCGGTACTCCAAGTTGCTCAGACCGTCAATTTCCATGCGTTTCTTTGCCCGTATCAATAAGAGGAAACTATATCACAAAAGTCACAATTTCAATCACAATTTATTTAATTTTAATTCACAAAGAGAGTCATTACCGTTTATTGTTGCCTTTCGCCGTCACATGATTCAGCATCCTGTAAGGAGCGATTTCTACAGGATATCGAGTAATGGTTAGATTATGACGCAGTAAACGTCTGTAGAGATCGTCGTCTTCGGATCCCCAACCCCAGTACTCATTTGAAAATCCATTAACCATGAACATTTGCTGCTTGTTCAACGAGCTCACACCTCCAAAATATCCTCGGTAGTAAGGCCTTTACAAATTCGTAGAAGATTAGATTAATAAGACTATTAATTAGAGTAACAAAACTGTTGGTCAGTTGGAGGTGATTCTTAAAGAATAGTACCCTTTTCCAGATGCTCCTTATATTAAAACGTCTATAAAGGTCAGTCTTGAAAGGCGTGAGAACGTAAAATTGTACTAAGAACAAAATACAGTTTAAGTGGGCTTTCTTGTCAACACTTGCGTTTAATAAACCTCACACACGTCACAGAAATAATCCCTCACTTCCCTCTCGCCCAGGGCAATCGGGAAGGAAGGATAGAGCTATAAACACTCACGCTTTGTTCCACAAGTATACTATTTAATATCATAAGAGGTGTCTGTTGAAATTTTTTAAACCATTTTTTTAATACGAAGTGTAACATTAAAGTGGGTAATAAAATACACTGTAATTGTAATGAAACGCTGCTAGGCTGAACTATTTATTAAATGTGTCATAGTTTACCTGTAGAACCCGGTCCCTTTCGCAGCTGTGCCGATGAAACTTAGAGGTTGATCTAAACACCCGTAGACAGTGTGGTCATTCTCAGGTAAGAAGTCTACATCATGAAATATGAAACAGTCGCAGGGAAACTGCCGCAACGCTTCCGTAACGCCGATATTGAGTAACTTTCCTCTGTTGAACGGCGCGGAGTCCTTTTGTTCAATGACGAAGATGGCGTACTCGGTTTGTTGCCGTTGCAGGAACGGATGAATGTGTTGCAAAAATGACCGAAGGTGCTCTTCTCGGTCACGGTAAGGCACCAGTATCGCTACCTTGCGACGGGCCAGACAATCTCGTGCTCTGTAAACTCCTCCTTCCATTGTAGGTCCAACAGTCCTCCGCAACTCTTCCCAATTTGGCACTGCTGTCGATGCTTCTTTGAATCCAACTAGATATTCATTCAATTCCAGAACCGAATTAAAAGCTATGGGTTTTTAACCAAGTTATTAAGAACTAAGCGAATTTGTACGTTTTAATTGTTATTCATTTTAAAGATTATTTTAATTTTAATTGTTATTTATGTTAAAGATTTGTGTAGAATTAGCGAAAGTGAAGAGAGCGTATTTTTTTTACCTAAGAACGGAGATTTTTCTGGGCAAAGTGGTAAATTCGCATTTGATTCAGTTTTCATTGCCGGATCTGAATCTATCGCAGGACTAAGTTCGGTTTTGTTCGCATTTGACGGCTTCAGCAAGGCAAAACGTGGATGCAGCATTCTGAAGGGGACAAATTTGGTATCCGGGACTTTTTCGAGTAGATTGTCTGATGGTGAATTTTTGATAGCAGCATCTTGTGAGATCTGGGCAGCACTGTCTGGTATTATTGCCCCAGCAATATCAGAATCCATGCGATTCTTCTCTGTGCTCACTTTTACGAATACTGGCGGATTCTTTGAAATGATTAAGATGAAAAAAAATGCGAGACCCAAGTACGCGGGAACGAAATACCAGTAGTAACGAATCATTTCACTGTCTGAGTAATACTAAGCAGAATAGGATTGATTTAGCCCTCGTTTGTCTTCCACGAGCTGAATAGTAACTCCATGTCGACAAGCGGATCTCGTCGAACGAGAACTGAGCTTCCGTGAGCAGTACTCAGGTTTACTTATATACATTCTCTTTTCAGGAGAACGTGAATAACAAGGAAGTTTTAGCGCGACTGTGCAAGAGTTGAGATTCACAACAGAACGTAAATTACTTGTAATTTACTGTGACGTGATGGAATGCGCATGCTTTCAATCCTTAAGGAAGGCCATTCCAAGGAAACTTTTCGTGACGAATGCTTCGTTTAAGCCACAATAGGATTCTCACGCCCGTAAACATCGACATCGACAGAAAACTGATGTTCATCTTCTCCCGAACAAAGCCTGTCAGCGTGTCATTGGCTGGGACGTTTGCACACTGCTGTAGAAAACTTTTATTGCGATAAGCGGAAAATCAACCAGGATATAAATATTAAGCAGACTTTGTATGACCCGGAGTCACCGGTATTTCAAGTTGCGAAATCCATCAGCTTCCATTCGTTCCGCTTCTGGGCAGTAATAGAATATTGAGTGAAACAATGTTCATGTAAGCAAAAACTTGATTCGAAAAAAAGTATTCTTACTTCCAAACATTGGCGAGCATTAGTGACGTGAAGAGAATGGGAGAAAGCTGTCAGAAAATGTTGACTAATATTTTATGTTTTATAAGCTAGAAAAACTTACACTTGAAGGCTGCTGATTAATGTTATTGTTACGCGTTCCAATTTGTAAAATTTGCTAGGAAAGAACCATCGAATTCGAAAGTCGTGGATGCTGCTATGTGCTCATCTACTTAAACGAGTGACTTATTTACCATATTTGCTACGTAATTTCCATAACACTCAATATGGAATGTTACATTGCAACTAATTTTTCCTATTATATTCCTAAAAGTTTTTATGAAAACACTCTGAATACATGTAGAATACTCGGGCAAAAACTGGCGAAACAAAGCTCCTTAGACTCGTCGAAAGTTTTGTGACCCGCAACGAGGTCTTCCCAGTCACAGTGTGAAGGTTATCTTTATACTTTTACACCTTTATGTTTTGTAACCTTTATACTGTGTTCCCAGTCACGTGGCTTTAGTAGAGGACGGTTAATTGCTGGGACCATTCTTTTGCCGAGCACTGTACTGTACAATATAATAAAGTAACTCCAAGTATTGTATATAACTATTTTAATTTATTTTATAATTTTATTTTATTATTTTACAGTCGAACCCAAGTAACTGAATATCGGTTATTTGAATAAACCGCATAATTGATTTAAAACGTTGGCGGTCCCGTTTTAAGCCCATTTGTTTCAATGTAAACCTAAACCTCGTTATTGAGTAATAGATAACTGAATAAAACCGCTTATTGCTAAAACTATTGAAAGCCCCACTGTACACCTTACATTGCTAAATAACATCTTTTATTTGAATATTGATCTGGCGAAAGCCATTTGATACCAGAAAGCCGTAATATTCTATGAACTCTTGAAGGCTTTTGCCCCAAAGAAATCTAAAACCCTTCCAAATCACCTTTCACCCTTTCACCGCTAACGCCATGCAAATTATGCCGATTTGCGTTGAGTCCGCATTACAGGCAATTGATGTAATTCGTCAATTTATTGACAACACTGGTTGTGAGGGATATGAACAGACCTTGCAGCACAACGCAAACGATAAGCGCGCAAAACATAGTTCTATTGTGAATTTTTCACCAAGAATAATTGTTGAATATTAATATTAATACAATAACTTAAATATTACTATAGAATAATATTTTAACAATTATTACAACAAAATACATATCAATGCAGCATAGTACTGAGGATGGGGGGGGGGGGCAACAAAGTGCTATACCTCAAGCGAATAGGGAAATGTGGGTCGAACTTATGCCATTGCCAAGACAGGGCAAAACAAGATCTAATCCACCTCATTTTCAATTGCCCACTACTCAATAAAGAGAGAGCAATGCTTCTCAGAAAATTAAGCTTCATGAGACTCCATTTCAATGCTACGAATATTCTGACAAACCCAGCACTCTATGAAGCTCTATCTCTTCGTGTATGTCACCAACCGAAATAATATAGCGAAGTAAAAACCAACTCACTGTCTGTTCTCCCGTTCCATCACGCGACCGCCACCTTAGAGTGCAATTGACACCAAAAAACAACTTTATCTTATACAAAGGAGTAAAAAATCTAGTTTCCGGATATATGTTTCTTTTTCCCAGGAGTGAAATAATAAGGAAGATATTTAGAAAATAAGAAATTCAGATTTTCATACAGGTGACGTCACGATTCTCAAGGGCGGGAAAAGGCCAAAACTTTGGAAATTAATATCTCCAGAACTGGTGGTTAGAAAAAACTGAAACAAACTTCTTTATTTTTACAATAATCATTTTTATAATAATCCATCAAAATCTCTGTATGCGTTTTCGGTGTCCGTTGTCTACGAAATTCAAATTTTCACGCAGGTGACGTCACGCTTCTCATGGGGGGAAAAGGCCAAAACTTTGGAAATAAATATCTCCAGAACGGCTGGTTAGAAAAAATCGAAACAAAATTCTCTATTCTTAGATGAATGTGTATTGTAATAATCCATTAAAATCTCTATTTACGTTTTTGGTGTCCATTGCCCTTTCAAACACGATATACACCCCAATTGTCTCTTCCCTTTCACCCTTTTTATCGCCTCCCCCTGTTCCCCTTGTCTTTGTGACTTAACTATATATGTGCTGACAACAATTTATAGTAAACCTACGCTACCGACAATAGGCGCCAGCCTACATCGGGAATACATAAAAAGGGGGGGGGGGGAGAGACGCTGAGTTGGACGCGAAGACAATGAAAAGGAAATAGGGTACTGGGCTTTTCGAGAGTGTTCTTGGAAAAACTGTGAATAAAAGGTCCATAACCTAAAAATACAGAGTTTCGGTTTCGAGGGTTTCGGAGAAACGAACTAGATGGAGAACATATGCAGATGTTAAGCGAACAGTTTTGGATGAAAAGGGCAATAAAAGGAATATAAAGAGGTTTATTCGTTTCAAATAGTTTATTGGTGCAATATAGGACGATTATACAAATCTTAGTTTTCAGCTTCCCCATCATTGGTTTCATTAACCGTCTGCTTTGAACGTGTCCACCTGTTCCGTCGTTAAAGCGTTGACTACGCAAAACTACGTGGAATAGTAGGCTACAATCGGGGTAAAGGGAATAGTTATGGTTCTGCCTACATCCTTTTAGACAATTTATCATAATTATCTAATGCAATTCTCAGAATTCCCTATCGACTCGTTAACTTTCCGGAATTCGACATTTACTGGCAAATTTACTGTATTATGCTGACAGAAAATAAATTATAATAATAAAAAAAATAGTGGGACGCAGACGTCTAATTAGCCTAGTGAGGCGGATGTCATATCCTGGGGTTATGTACCCCATGAATTGAAAGCCTTTATATTACAAAGCTTCCTAATGAAAAACATAGACGTTCTACCAGCTTGCTCTGTCTCTGACCCTTGTTTCCTACCTATGTTGTAACTTCGTGTCCGATAAATAGATCTGATTCGTCGTTCAATCCTATAGTGCTATTAATTCGCAGTCTTGTAACTGCAATTTAACTTCTACCTTTCGCTCATACTTTCAAACTAAACCTTTAGAAAACTAATAGTAATTGCCCTTGCTTCACTAAAAATGATTTAGAAATCCTAAGCAAATACCTACACGATCCGAGAGATGTTCATTTTTTTACTTTTATTAGCTCACAAAATGCGGATGGAAGAACTGCGCTACAAGGTCGTTCTTTCCTCTACGAATCTGACATAAAGATAAAATACAGCGGTCTCGAAATTCAGTGTGTCAGAAGATAAAATACTGTGAACCAGAACGATGCGAATAAAGTAGTAGTGCAGTGAAGTTCCGGACTTCCACTGTACTGCGGACAATACGGACATTTGTATGAAGCACACACCTCGCAAACGTCCAATACGTATAATGGCGTAGCGTCAATTAACTCGTACTCAAATATTTCTGAAGATAAATCGAACATCAAGAAATCAAAATCAAATTACTATTATAAATAAAATAAATATATGAATGAAAAAGTGTCAAATGAAAGAGTAATTGAAACAAGTACCTGGTGCATGTGATTCATAGATTACAGCAGTTCGCTTTTGGGTCAAATTCGCCACAGGGTACCAGCGCCTAACTTCGTACGAAAAGCAAGTCAAAGTACTTGGTACCTAAAATTAGATAATTAATTTGCACTGTATATCCATGCGCAAGTAGAAGAGTTGTTTACATAATTGAAAAACCAAGCCACTTTAGTTTGATAAACTTCTATGTCTTTCACCATCATGTATCCTGGAGTGTTAAGCAATTCATTTGCATCGCCTTGGGTAATTCCATAGCCGGAGGGCGTTTCGATCTCCAATACTGTTAATGAACTAATTCCTGGATCATTTGCGGTCCACCTGTGAAGCAAAAACTCATCGAATCACTTTTGCTTGAGTTCATCATATCGCTTCAATCAATTTATCTCCAATCGTCGTGTTAATCAAGATTCATTTTCTAGTTTGGAAAAAGAGGCAAACGTACGCTGACTAGAAAACAATACTTGCCTGAAACAAGCTTCAATGGTTACATGAGACTTATTCCGAAACTCGCTATAGTACTCCCGCACGGATAATTGAAAGTACTTTTCCCGGGGATAATCCTTTAATTCTTCCCAATCAATGCCGTACTCGACATGGAGTTGTGCGACAGCTTGTCCAACTCCTTTCGCGAAGATATTCACGTGTCCCCACACGTATTCTAACTATAAACGAGCAAATATTGATATACATGAATTGGAAGAGGAATCTGACTGCTTTGTAGCGTTTACGGACGGAAAGTCTTGTAAATACGAGTTTTTGAAATACAGTGTAAACGAAGATAGAAATCTACCGGAAAATTATGAACTTCCAAGAGATGGTCGCTGTCGAAACGGGGATTGTGTACTTTATCCCTTGAGGCTGAGGGATTCACTACCACTTCCATATCGGAGATGTCAGCTATCCGTGCTCGGAATGCGTACTCTGTTAGCGCTTGCATGGTCACCAATGTATCCTAAAAGATAGTAAAAATAAGACTAAAATAGGTTAAAATAAAATAACAGGTTAAAATAAGAAAAGGTTCAAATAAAATAAATAGGTTCAAATGAAATAATAGGTTAAAATAAAACAATAGGTTCAAATAAAATAATAGGTTCAAATAAAAAATTGGTTTAAATAAAATAAAGTAAGTTCAGGTATGAGAGTAAATTAAGTAGAAATATAAGAGAATATTAAGAAGTTGAAAATCCTGCCAAATTTAATTCTCACGGGGACTCGTGGATAAGAAGAATAAACTGCGAAAGACAGTTCTACCGGTGAGTTAAACATTATTATAGGCTTATTTTACGATATGCTTGGGTTCATTACTAGATGGCGTTGGTAAGTAGCCGCCATACTAGGTCGAAAACTAGCGAACGTATCACAGTCAAAAAAGAAAAAAGAAAAGAAATCGAAAAGGAATGACTGACAAAACTAGAAACGAATGCAGCATCGGTGAACCGCATGGTGTTTAGCCACGTGACGATTTTGTGGCTAACCACAGTGACACCTTCCCGATGTAAGAGAATTAACAAAGCGTACGCCGTGGCTTCTACAGCTTGGCCATTTGAAGCGGTTCTGTTCTTGGGTTGCAGAAATGGTTTCTGGTTTTCGTATTGAATGACGTAATCCGGAAGGGCTTGATTTGTCCAGTAGATATACTCATCTTCGGTGAAACAAAATGAATTAAATTATAGCGTCTTGACCAGAAAAAACTTTACGAACCAATTTCGTGTTTGATTTTGTACAATTTGCCGAAAGCTTCTTCTCGGGCGGGGTAGTTTCCCACTGTTAATGCGTACGTCACGAGAGCGAGTTCGTGCGCGGATTTCAACGACGGAAGTTGACGTTCGAGATACCTATAAAGTACTTTTTTTTAGTACGGGCACATTCGAAATTCTTACTGTATGTTGATGTATTTTACATATTTGTAAATATTTAATATTAAATACATATTTTTTAATGGAACTTTCCCGCATAACTTGTTTTACGCTTACCTCATTGTTTTCAACTTTGCGGTCGAAACGCTTAAACGAGAGCCAGAGGGTAAGAAATCTACAATAGCTTCTAGGGCTACGAGTACATGGGCAGCCATGGGTACATCTTTGTGACCTGAATTCTCTCGAACGGAAATGCCGCCATTGTTGGGAAAAGAACCGTCTGATCTTTGATGGGACAAAATCCAATCAACGCAGTGTTGAACTAACTGTGGATCGATGTAGATATCATTTTCCCAATCTTGTAAGTACGTTTGGCCAAATACTCGTAACGCCCACGCAGTAGCCCTAAATGTAATTGATTTTTAAGTATAACATTCTAATAATATATAAAAATATAATTTCCTAAAAATACAGTATATAAAAATATAACCTCCTAAAAATTTGTAAAAATATTTTTTTCTAAAAGTGTATAAAAAATGTAAAATTGCAAAAGTAGACTCTCTATCAAATCTGACAAATTGAATAAGTATCAAAAGAACTGCATTACCACAAGTTGCTCTCTGACACCGCAAACAAGCGGAATGATCCGTCGGAGTTGTAGTACTCGGTAAGGCCCGCCAAATGCACATTCGCTGCCCGAAGACTTTGTCGGGCGACATGAGTAGTCAGTTTATTGGTCAATCGTAAATAATGCAGGCTCCATAATGTAGCACCGAAGTTGAACAAGTGAAGTTCCAAGCCCGTCATCCCTCGCTGGAACATGTCCACGTAGTTTACCGCATCAGGAAGTAAAACAGGACCGAAGACGTCACCTTTCATACGATAAAACAAATTGTGAGTATAATACTCTAAAGAAAGAAACTAAATACAAATATAGAAGCTACGCAAATATGTCAAAGGGCATAAGCCAAAAGAAGCTTCAGAATCGTGTCACACGCAAAATGCGTTTCTTGTTGTTACACTATTGTCTAAGAAAGTTGTTTTCTCGTTACATATTCCTCCGGAACTTCGAATATACTTGTTTATAGGCTTTATTAATCAGAGAATACTCCCTATGGTACAGAGTCGGGAACGTCTCTACAAACGATGACCTATCATGCTGGCTGCGACGACGTCGCATCTAGCGACGCAATCCTGAAGCTTGTTTCGAAATAAGTCCGAAGTCGTGGCTACAGTCTCGACTTAAAACCCCAAGAAGACGAAGAGGAAGAAGAAGTGGCGACAGACGAAGACGTACTTTATAAACAGATAGCACAAAGTATGCGATAGAAAGTACGGAGTACGCACAATGCAACTTGATGCTCTGAATATTTGAGAGAAAAACTTACCCGTTACCGTCACTGTAGCTTTTGGACTCCCATAAACATATCTTCGCAGCTTCGAGTAGGGAATTATGGGAGATTCCTCTACCGGGATATCCAGAAATCGTAACACATTGGCTTGATTTTGCAAGTCCAGAAGTAAAGACAAGTGCCGGAACATAGGAACTCCTTCCGGCTATAGATTTACGATTAATTTCAAGTATCCCTGATTATTATTATTAAATATAAATAATAATTCATATCAACAATAATAGCAATAAATTAATTTTGTTGTGTGTGCTAATAACACTGACGAAACTGATTTAGAATTCTCTCACTATTGACAAACTAGAATTTTCTCACTATTGACAAAGCCATTTCCGAAAAAAAAGAACCGTGGTTCACAATAGCGTGTTATTTGTGCTGTAGTATGAGTCTTGCTCCCATGTCAGGATGGCCGAGCGGTCTAAGGCGCCAGACTCAAGCGAACTAGCTTCTCCTGGCAAAGGAGTGTAGAATTCTGGTCCTCGATAGAGGGCGTGGGTTCAAATCCCACTTCTGACAAATCCTTTTTTTCCCTTTTTTCCTTAACTTTACCACTCCAAATTGCTTATTTTTATGCGAGAAATTTCAAGTACCTTGATTAATATTATTAAATATAAACAATAATATAAATAAACAATAATCCTAATAAATTAATTGTGTTGTGAGTTAATAAAACCACGCAAACTGATATAGAATTCTCTCAACTATTGAAAAACCTATTTCCAAAAAGAAAGAAAGGTTCCTTACTAAAATTTCTATGTCCACACTTTGTTCCTGACGTGCCATTTGGCTAACAACGATCACTTGAACACTTATAGTGCCTTGATCAATCTGGGGAGCGATAGCAATCGGTACTTCTGCTAATCCATTGGGATGAATCTGAAAAGATTACAGAAATTAAAAAAATCGCATTAACGCTTGTCTTTGAATTCTTTGCTAGTTACATAACTTACAAAAATAGCATGTTGGTGGTCAGCCGAAGAAAGCTTCGGGTTGTAGTGTTTCACAATACCGTGGTCGTCCACCTCGACAAAAGAGTAATCTTTCGAACTGGGGAGCAATAATATTGCCATAATATCTTCGGCCAAGTTGTTAACTACCCAAATTCGAACACCAACGGTTTCGCCGCGTCGGATTTTTGTAGCGCATTCAATGGCAATATAAAACGGGGGCGTCCCATCGTACTGTAAAATTAAGACTTTAAGAATACTCACTGGTACAATTTAAAGATAAATTTAAAATAATTTTGGATAATTCCAGAAGTACTTTAGAGTTCATTAAATAAATTAAGTAAGGTTGTAGAAGACTGCTAGAACGGAATTACTAGTGTAAAAATAATTTGAAATAGCTCAGAAACGCAGAAAATTTGAATGATCAATTCAAAACTAATTTTAAAATTATTGTCTAGATAGTCTAAAACGAAGTAGATTAGTATATTAATTAAATATTAAAAAGTGATGAAATTTAAAATTATTAGAAGAAATCGTACTAACAAATATTATGTCTTCAAGCATTGTAAATCCTAATTCTGGGTGCATGGAGAACGCGTTCAAGAACCAGGCTTCGTTAGACAGGGGCAAAAGTTGGTCCGACATGACTTCGCCATCTTCCGTGATTGGTACGTCAAACCACGCAAAATCTCCATCCAACCAGTTGTAAAAATCCTGACAAATGAAAAACATCATCAAAGGTAACTTTAACGCATAAACCGTATCGACTTCTTTCTCAGGCCACTTTAAAAACAAAAACAAATAAATAAATTGAACAAAAGTGGTTATGATATAGCATACATGATACGTATTCCTTCGGAAGATTCGAAACAATTCCTCTTCGTCTTCGTAGTCACCATCTTCTTCTATATTCCTGCATTCAATGTCGGTCGAAAGGCAAGTTCCTATATGGTCAAAACTTCCTTCGTTGAAAACAATGTTCGAATTGGTGAAGGCCAGCACACCTGCTTGATCTAAAATAGACCACGAGTCTAACCCACTGTTAACAGCAGGGAAATATTCTGTCACGTCTGGTCTTTGACCATCCCGATCGACCCACGTGACGTTGGGCGTACGATTCTGGAAAGATGGTTCCAAACGATGCAATGCTTTCAGGACAGAGCTGGGAGACAGCTCGTTCCACGCTTGAAAGTTATATTGAATGGTCCGTAGTAAGGAAAAACCGACGAAAGAACCCGGCTCAGTTAGAGTATACATATGGACGGTAGTTTTCGTTGGATCTTTCCGTTGCACTAACGTTAAATTCATCTGTAAACAAGAAAATAAGTGATAAGTACAAATAAACACTTTCCGTCTTTCCGACAAGTTTCAAATCTTTACAAGTTTCAAATGTTTACAATTAATTCATTTAGTAGGACTTACTTTGACATATGCATGAAATACAATATATTTATGAATTATTTATGTAGTATCAATATCACCCAATAAGCAAAACCTTTCTGTGATATCCCGTTTCTTTAGGAAACTTGTCTTATAACTCACAGATTTAGCAACGAGATGAAAATTAAAACCTTTCAATATTACTTTGTAACGTGAAAAACCGTCAACCGGCATCGTAACGGAATGACACAGCAAATTGTTATCGGCTGAAGTAACATAAACCAAAACGGTAAAGCTGGGGACCATTTCGGCGGATACGGGAACCGAGAAGGAACTTGTTGTTTTGTGACCGGGATGGAGCCTTTTTTCTGTTCCGGTAAAAAGTATCAAACCCTTCGATGACACCTTAGAAGAAAAATAAGCAATTTTTCAATACTGGAAGACTTATGTAAGTTTTAAACTTAGCCTCACAACGTAACTGAAGTCTTCGAAGTAAAAGTTGCTCTTCAGTTGGAAGATGGCAAAACCACCTAAAGACACTCTTTCCTCGCTAGGAAGTAGCATAACATACTGATTGTCCTGCGTGGCAACAGGCGAGGCTATTATTGTGGTTTGGGCTTGTCGCTCATCATCCGTATAACGAGCGGTCAACCGAAATTCTTGAGCATCCGCGGGAACTGTGATCTAATAAATTAAAGTCCGTTAAGGACATTTATCAAGAATTTCTAAAACACAATTAAATCAAATACACACTACCTGGGTCGAAAACACGCCCGAAGAACGGTACCGGTGAAAGATGGATGCCGTGTATTGCTTCGAGAGCCACAGGTCGTAATCAAGCCCAGAATTCGATTCCGTGTCCTTCACAGGAACAATGATTGACGGTAAAGACCTGGACTGACCGGAAGAGGTCGTCACAGTCATCAGGATTTCGAGCGAGCTCCGTTCCAACTCTTCCGGTGACAAGCGGTGATTATCATCATTACTCACTGTAATCTGAAAGGGGATTATCTTCATATAGCTACATTTATATTACTTTATTTTTCGATTATTTATTTATTTTTAGATATTTTACTTATTTATGTCTCTAACTTCTCTATTATTATTGTTGTTGTTGAATGAAAATTACTTATTTCTTCTATGTATATGCTTTTGGGTGAGTATGGGTTTATAATTCAGTATTCAGGATTTTTCAGAAAAAATCCGATCAGTCCAGATTGACATAAACTCCAAAATCTGCTAGAATCGGAGTGAGTTTTCACATGAAAAAATCGAGTACACCTATAGGGCGTATTCCGAGAAGCAGTTCTGGTTGCACTCGTATGGTTCGCTAGTAGGGGGAAGCCGCCATACATTGTTGGTTGTTGTTGATATTTACCGCTGTCGCTAGGATACGGCATTAGTTTGTGACGTCACATATGCTATGGGCTGTCTTGTACATACTGGTAACCTAGCGACATTGGTAACTATCAACAACAACAAACAATGTATGGCGGCTTCCCCACTAGCGAACCATACGAGTGCAAGCAGAACTGCTTACCGGAATACGCCCTATTGCAGATAAGTTTTTGATTGGCTGCAGAGGTTATAAATCGTTATCGTACTCGAATATATCGATGGAGTTGTATTTACACATCGATATATATGGAAACTTGCTTCTTTTAATTGAATTGGATTGAAAAGCTGTGGTAAATTACCGACAATGAGATGTAAAACAAAAGATCCGGAACAGAACTTACGTAAATAGGTAGCGGCATTCCGGGACGGAAAGTTGGATTCGAATGGCCTAGGAACCGCACTTTGACTTTGTTTTCAATAATTTTCGTCTCACTGTAGCCCACACGCGTTTCACCTATGAACTGTTCGAAGACAATGATTTCGACTCGAACCAGGAGGCCGATCAATCGTCCCATCTTTTCTTCGATGTCCGCTAAAGCTACAGAGAACGTTAATCCCGGTACCTGTGTAATACAAAATATAAATTTTAATAAAAGTATAGTTATACGTAAATCTTTTAAAAGTGGATTGCGTCTTCTACCCATTCAGGAAATGTTTCTTCTATGATCTCGTAGGGTCCGTTGCTAGTTTTGGCTGAAGTTCTGACAGTCACGTTGGCCAGGCCCACTTTTTCAGGGTTAAAGGCAGTGAAGACGTTTCCTTCGATATTGGGAGCGGTGTGCAGGACTTGCACTGGGGTCCATACCATTAGCTGTCCGTCGTATTGTAAGTAGCGCAAAAGAAAGACGTGTCAAGTCAGGGTACGTACTAATTTCCATAGAATAGTTTTTGGGGCAGTTTACCTCAAACTGAGGTAGAAAGTATTGATGTACGTAAATGGGATACGTATGAATTTGGGAGTGCGCTTGAACCACAATGAGCCACTTGCCGGCACGTGGCAAGGACGGAAGTTGGTACACGATCGAAATGACGCCTTTAAACAATTATTGACGAAATAAAGGGGAGACCAACAGGAATAATTATCGACATCCAACTGAAAGTAGTTTAGTTGTAAAACGTTCAAGAGATTCTTTTTTTGCACAGAAAAGGAAAGAAACAGAGATTTCACCAAGGCCAAATTTTTCATAATTTTTTCGACTGCCTGCTTTGTTTGCAGCAAGAAACAAAACGGAAGATAGAAGAATTTTTTTCCCTTGAAATCGTTCAATTGTGAGGCAGTGAACATAAATGCTCGCTTTTGTAATGGAAATTGAAAATGGTTACCATTGTTTGAATGCTTAGAAATCCACCTTCGCATAATAAATCCGTTAGGTTCCTTCGAAAAGAGAAAGGAAAGCGATTAGTTGGTAAATAGAAAATTTTAAAAATTTGGGTTTTACCTTTATGGAAATGGAAATAGGTTCTGTGTAGGGTTTCATATCCATTTGCAGTAGGATGACTCGAATTTTGACTGTAAAGAATACGTTGTTACAGTGAAGCTCGCACTTACGCTTGGTTCACACTTGCTATCACATTTCAGTCAACTATCACCCATTAAATTCAGAAGCTTAACGGAAGTACGAACCAAGCTTAAGTAAATTTAAAAAATCGACCTTTTGAATTCAAAGAACAAAATATTTCTTTTGTGTTATCACTAGCGTTAGACAGAAATAATAAAAATAAATGGAGTTCAATTGTAAGATGTTGATGCAAAGAAGAAAGTACAGTACTTTCCATGCCCATGTTATACACGGCGCGATTGGTTTGGATGAGAATGGTTAGAAAATTCGGTACGTATTGCAACGGGCGGTGTTGCCTGAAGAGAAGAGCATTACTGGACTCTGTATAGCCTTCCACTCGCAGGTAGTACTGTCCCTTCTCGATTGAACTTGGAATCTAATGAGTAGTGGTTGTATTAACCTTTATTTTCTCGTAGAAAAAGAATACCTTCAGTTTTATGTTCACGGTTTCGTGCGAATCAGCTAATGCCGATCCCAGAGCTATATTGGATTTATCGAGCACGATTAGCGCTTTAACCGTGACTACGTCTTCGGAAGACTTCGGCAAGGTGACGGCTACTTGATAAATGGAATTAGGTTTAAGGTACTTGGAACCTAAGATGACGTATCCACTAGAACGAAAGTCAAAGGACACATTCACTTAAATCATTATTCCACGTAACTAGAGCTTACGGAGGCAGTGGAAGTAATTCTGTAGTGTCACTCATTTGAGTAGTTTGCACACATACAACTACACTAACAAAAAGTTGAATAAGCCTAAAAGACGCCATCAAGTATACACGACATAAAATCTGTGTTAATACTTTCGATTGTGCGAACAAAATGAAAATGCTGTTGCTTCTAAAACGTATGAAGCTCAACAGAAGATTTTTTTATTGTATCGCGCAGCTAACATTAAGATTGCATGAACCTGCTCATAGTATGAAGCATTGTTCTGTCCATCATTTCACGGACGTTCGAATTTAAGCATTCAGGAAGTGGAAACTTTTTTTAACACGTGAAGTTGTCCGAAATGAACGGGAGAAATAAATTTTTAAAAAATCGGAAAGATATTGTTTAGTAAGTCCACAATTTTTTAAATAAAAAACACAACTTCTAAGTAGCAAGACCACAAAATGGCATACTGGATTAAGCAAAGTTAATTGAAGTAAAAAATTGAACAAATTTGCGAAAACAAACAAGTAGAATAAATGTAAGCGAACAAACCGGATTAGAATATGTACATAATCTGTGACATGTTACGAAGTATACGTGAACAGAAAATCTTGTTAATAATGTCGAAATGTATGTTTTTTCTTTTTCCCAGGGTAAAAAAGTTAAAAGACAAGCATTTCCCTACATATAGTAAGGTATGGCAATATATTATTATCATGTCAGGATGGCCGAGCGGTCTAAGGCGCCAGACTCAAGCGAACTAGCTTCTCCCGGCAAAGGAGTGTAGAATTCTGGTCCTCGATAGAGGGCGTGGGTTCAAATCCCACTTCTGACAAATCTTTTTTTCCCCTTTTTTCCGTATCTTTACCACTCCAAATTGCTTATTTTTATGCGAGAAGTTTAGTTTGGTTAATTTACGATCATTTCAATATATTTCTGCCTTTTGCGGACGTGGTTAATGCACGATAATAAGTATTATTTTAGAATGTAGAATTTCTCTAATTTACCCGTTTTTCCCATTTGGTTTTATTTAAAGGTTATTGTGACCAAGACACAAATGTATAGAATTAGAATGCGTAAAAAGCCGTAACCAAAGAATGCATCGTGAATAAACTAAGAACGTACCCGCCTTTAAGGTGCATTTAGACAGCCGCGTTTCTGCGTCGCGGTGAGCGGAAACCGCTCACTTTTCCGCAGAGAGCATGGTCAGACAGACCCCAGTCCTTTTTGCGGAGCACCGCCTTCTCCATAAGAAGTAGCTATGACGTAGCGTAATTCCCACGACAGGTTCGGTTTCAGGAGATTAGTCCTTTATGGAAAATTCAGACAAAAAAATAGGTACGGTCACACAGACAATCTGTGCCCTTGCGGTTTCGCGGCTTGACGAACTTTAGAACCCTAAGGGCGTAATTAATGACCTCCGCAGAAACGCTGGAAACTTTGACCACAAGTCAAATTTTCTCTGCGTTGCGGGTAGCGCAGCCAATCATATTT
>JAHZNP010001376.1:0-20711 GCA_020615345.1 Triops cancriformis
GATTCAAATCGGACGAGTAGTTTTTACGAAATCATTACTTAAAATTTGGTAATTCTAGTAATGGTATCGTAAAAACTACTCGTCCGATTTGAATCGTATTTTTACCAAAAAAAGTTCAAAGAAGTTATATTGTGCTCTTATCAGCCAATTTTTTTTATATTTCAAAATTTGCAAAAATTCAACTATAGTTTTTAAATTTAATAAAAACATATTTTCAAAAACTCTCAAACACAGGCACTAGATATCAATTAAGGCAACTTTACTGCAAGCATTGATTTGAAATATACTTAAGCACTACGCAGAAGCCTTTTTTAGAGCTCTCCGTGTTATTCGTCTATAAGAGGTTTGTGTACACCGGGGCCTTAATATCTGCTTAGCAGTCTTTCCCTGCGAATGCCTGATGAATGCAATTCTTGCTAGCTTAAAAGGAGAACTCCACTCAACACTGTACTCTTCGGCAAGACTGTTATGGTAGTTAGAGAAAAGTTTCGTTTTTACTGCAGGATTTTCTTTATCAAATAAATACACTTCAAAATACTCCGCATAAGTTCAAAAGGTTCATCTAAGGAGATTGAAAAGAAAATGAATCAGGTAGTTTACTCCCGACACGAATCCAAGTTGGCATTGATTTCTGGTCTCAACACTTCATTAGTACTGGTAATACAGTGAAGAAGCCAACCTGTTATTCTAATTTACTACCTGCACAACTTTTCGGCGTTTGCTTTTCTAGGAAATCTGAATGAACCCCGCAAAGCTACCACTAAAATAGTAATTTAAAAAATGTTCCTTTAGATCGCACTGGCTTTCATTCCCGTACTATTGAAACGTTATTCAATTCTAGAACATTCAACACTATCACTGGATTAACTGAATGTTATAGTCCGGCCTTATTGGACAGGCAACAAATTTCCGGTAACCCTTCCGAAAGGTTTTCTCGATATGGGGTGAAGACTCCACTTACGAAACAGTATTCGTCCATTTCGTCCATTTCCGGTTCGAAAGAGGTACACTGGCAGTCAAAAGGAAGCTATAACTACCAGTGACCCAGAACAAACTTGTAGAACACAACTTATCGGAAACGACTCGTATGAATCTACAGTCGACAGACACACTGCCGGAAAAGGTACTTGAAATTCGGAATCGCAGCTTTTTCATAGGGGTGGAGACAGTGGCGTATCCGGGGGGGGGGGGGTCAGGGGGTCTGGACCCCCCCCCGAAATTTTGATTTTATAATGGGGAAGATAGGGAAATGACCAAGTGTCCAAAAAAATTGCATATTAAGACCCCCCCGAAACTCCCAAGACCCCCCAGAAATGAAATCCTGGATACGCCACTGGGTGGAGAAAGACGACAAACATTCATCGGAAGTGTTAAATAGGGTAAGATGTGGTCACAGAAAAATCGGCTCATGGCTACAGAGATTCAATCCGATAGAAAATCCCAATGTAGAAACTGTGAGGCCATGGAAGAAAACGTACAACATTTAGTCATGGAATGCCAATGCTACTCAAGTCACAGGAAGACCTTGTTCGACAAACTGAGACGGAAAAATATACCAATAATTTTAGACGAAATATTAGGGTTTGGAGCTAAAACTTGAGAATTTTTTAATACAAAACAAGCTAGGCAAATTTTAAAAGATACGGGGATAGCTGATTTTATCTAATCACGGGATGGAAGGAAAGTGCAATGATAGTACGTCAAAAAAGGGACAGAAGGAAAGCCGAAGACGTTAATACGTCGATGATTCGACGTCGTACGTCTTAAAAACCAAAAAAAAACATTATTTGGAACCAATTAAAAAAACTGCTCACTCATCAGATCCTGGTGTATTTTTTTTCACGAAAGTGTGTACACTTTGTGAAGCCGATAAATATTGTACTTTGCTTCACTCGGATCTGCTCCAAGAAGGGTTGTCAAACCTCCAAAACCTGTTCTATTCGACATTATATATATTTATAAAATACAGTGGAGTTCGTAGTTCCTTATTTGTAAAAATGGAACCATTTTGCAATTGTACATCACTTGTCAATTGTTCCACATGTATTTGCACATTACATTACTGTACTTCCGGACTGTTTCGAATTTACTATTGCAATTACTGTAATGGTCTTCAGGT
This sequence comes from Triops cancriformis, assembly GCA_020615345.1. Classification (NCBI taxonomy): domain Eukaryota; kingdom Metazoa; phylum Arthropoda; class Branchiopoda; order Notostraca; family Triopsidae; genus Triops; species Triops cancriformis. Next base: position 2,120 of record JAHZNP010001376.1, read on the forward strand.
CTGGTTAGTCTGTTTCAGAAAACATGCTCTTACAGCATAGTTTCCTATTTCTTTGGAGATTACCCTTGCATCGTAAGAAAGACCTGGGCTATCATAAATGCGTGAGTACCATTCGTTAAGGTCGTATCCAAGGTAGGCTGACTGGCTGAAAGTGACAATGAATTTCTTATTCGTCAAACAAAAAAGCATCGAATGGGGGGAGGAGTGCGCAGGTGTCTGAAAAACGTTTCAAGCACTTACGGGTACTTATAGTGGCGTAACCAGGATTTCATTTCGGGGGGGTTTTCATATGCAATTTTTTTGGACACTTGCTCATTCTCCTATCTTCCCCATTATAAAATCAAAATTTCGCGGGGGTTTTCATATGCAATTTTTTTGGACACTTGCTCATTCTCCTATCTTCCCCATTATAAAATCAAAATTTCCTTCCCCCAACCCCCCCCCTAAATACGCCCCTGGGTACTTACACTGTTTTTTTTGTAGGGTACCCTTACTTTCAAATTGCTCTTGAGAAAACAAACAAACCTTCATGCGAAAGGTCAACATACAGCCCTCGCTTTACGAATTTCTGTCGATGGGAAATGAAAAACGACTAGAAACTAAAAGAATGATGGGAAATGAAAAACGACTAGAAACTAAAAGAATGAAACACTTTCTCTTACAGAGATAAAGAAAACAGGTCACTCGACGAATTTCTAAGAATAATAGCAGGCAGTGTACCATATTTGTGGTTGTAATGATTTTCTTTTATATCGTCTTTTATAATAATTTCGTACTGCCCGTAAGGGTTCAATGAAACTCTACTACCTAAAAATGAGAAAATTAAAAACATTTTCAAGAATATGTTTACGAAACTGTTTGCACCAAATCTTCCATTAACGAAGCTTACGAAGCAAAATTGGAATATGATGCTTAAGGGAAGGAGATTTGGCCTAAATTTAATTTGCATACTCTATGCTAATTTCTCCCTCAAGAACGAGAGCTGGCTCTGACAGGTCTCTTGTCTCTATCGATGGCCTACAGAGAGCTCATAAACCAACCTGCCAAGCAAAGCTCTGTGACTTAATGACTAATCATTGCTTCCTGCTGCTGGGACGTATTTTCCTCCCACTCAAGTTGTATGTGCCGTAAGGTGCATATAGACAAACATTTTGAATATTGCGTGCCTTCTCCGTCTCCGCTAATCTGTTCTATTACTTTACACCGGAAGGGCATTAAATCAAACTCGTAGGTCACAGTATCACTCATATGCCCTATCATGCAACCATAAGCTGGCTTACAACACTGCAGTATAGCCGCAACCCATGATGATGTAAAATGTTGGCAATAACTCGTTGTTCTATGCATGCTGGGTATCTGTAGGCTACTTGACGAGTTGGGGGGAATCAAAACGTCAAGGGAAAGGAACATCAAGAACAGGGACGCACAGAAAACAGTTCTGAAGTTTTGAGGAGACACGGGACCATTTGGACGCTGGGTAGTTGGGACGAAACTAGAAATGATAAACTACAAGTATCTGGAGTTGCAAATAATCAATGACCTAGTCACAGCACGAACTAGTCTTGTAAAATGAGCGAGGATGAAAATTTACGTAAAATAATACAAAACTGTTTCTGACATTTACCTGACATGAAAATGTGTTCGACTTTCATTGTTATACTTGTCGCAAGCTTGAAGGAATTTATGGAAAAATTTCAAAGCAAGGCGTTTTTTATGGAGCACCTCGCTAAAGTTTAGCCACGAGATTTTCTTGGTAATTTTATAAGAGGGATAAAAGGCAGACTAATGATAAGTTACGAATAGGTGAAAAACTAGTTTTAAAAAATGCTTTATAAAAAATAACTGTTGTTCTGACTTAAATTAAGTAAATTTTTTTCGATTATTAAATTTACGTCCGTAAGTTTTCGTACAAAGTTCGCCCCAAAATTACAATACACAACTGATATATGTACTTAAATGTAGACATTAAAGTAATTTTCCTATTTAATTAGCATTGACAATATATCAATAAATGAAACAATAACTCGCAGAAACAATGCCATAATAATGTAATAATAAAATAACGTATGAAATAAAAGGTGAAAAGTTCTTTGGTGGTTAAAGTTAACCGTAAGTTTTCGCTTTACCATTAAGTTCATCGTATGATTTTAATAAATAAACTCAAATATGTATATAAGCTTTTAACTTACGGCAACGAGCAACGCTCACGCCAAGAAGAGACTAGAAATAAAAGCTTATACAATTAATGTAATTTATATTAAAAAGTCGTTATAGTACTACAGGTTACACAACAACTCACGAGAAAATAATTTCTTAACAATAACGCATTTCTTAACAAAAAACCATTTCTTACGAATAATTTCTTAATAAATTACTCATGAATAAAACCCTGTGTCCAATTTGTCCGGCCTCCAGGGACAAACTGACCAAAGGATCAGCATCTATTTTTAATAACCACTCTAATTTTTTTTAGGTTTCCAAAGCAAACGACAGATCGTCTGACAGTTAAGTCATCTTTTAAGACATTTACAAGACACATTTGGAGTATCCTTCAGTTTGTACACGCAGCGAAAAACGTAAAACCACTGCGAGTTCAAATCGCCTCATGTCTCCCCTAGGCAGTCATAAGTGACAGTGGAAGGACGGTTGTTTCATTTCTGCATGAATCAGCTTAGTGGAAAATGGAATAAAGGCAAAAGACTTACCAACAATAGTTAGGTTGACGAGAATGTTCCTGGTGGGTGACCGCCCGAAATCCACTCGGCAGCGATAGAGTCCTTCATCCCGCTCTTCCACTTGGCCGATACTTAACGAAGCGGGTGTTACACTGGATCGAAAGTGGGCCCGGGATCGAAAGTGGAGCTCGTCCGCTCGATGCCTCACGGATTCAGTTAAGACTCGAGCGTCATACCTGGCATGGCACACACAAAAAGGCAAACTCGCTGTTTATATTGGGGCTATCCATTCATTGATCGCCTATGACAGTGTAACAATCGTGCAAATATGCACTTCGAGGCGTGAAAGAGTCAGATTGCACCTTGGTCCTTTCTATCTTATTTTTCACCATTCATAGTTTTAACCCTTTCTTTATCATATATTCTATGAAAAAGAGAAGTACCCAGGGTGAAAAAAGTGAACCTTTTCTGTGATAATAAAAAGAAAAAAGGGGAAAAAGTTCGTTTACTCTTTCATGTCTTGAACCCGTTCTATTCTACTATGTTGGCACCCCACCCTTTCACACTCTTGTACCTGTCCTGAAATGTTCGACCTCCACGAATTTCTTGCGTAGCACTCGAACATATGTAGCTCTCATGAACGGAGCAAGTACTTGAAACTACGAAAACTTTCCCGTGAAGGGCTACAAGGATCGAGCTTTAGTTGAATTCGGAGATGGGGACACGCACGAATTTTTAAGTATTTTTTTTACACAAATATAGGGGCTCAGCATACGTATAGAATGCATACGCGACGTATAGTTACGTAAAATGGGTAATGTGTTGCTAGCGCGCAAACTTTTCACTAGTCGGTCATTTATTTTTTGTACGAGTTATGCCTATGTTCGGGTAAAAATGAAAAATAAATAAAAAATAAAAGAAGGCTTCCGTGCGCTTGGCCTTCCCTTTACAGGAATGACATTTCCAGGCGATTTCACACACACACACAGCTCAGTACCTGATCACAGAATCTCAACCGTATGTTTTGAATCACCACAGTTCTACGTTGTTGACGCATTGAAAGAATTACGCATTGAATTTGAAACAATCGATCGAAATCTTAAATTATTTTCTAGAAAAATAATGCCAAAAGTCGGACCTCAAGACGGGAAAAATTCGGAAACAAAATTCAAATGTGACAATAATTTTGGGTTTTTTCATCGGGAAACATTCAGATAAATTTTCATTTGATCGTTCCAAAAACTAACCGTCGGATTTGAATTCTTTTATCACTAAGAAGTTAATTCAAGGAACGCTTTACTGTACATAGATCGACGTCGTATTTCTGTATTTTTCCAAACAACAGAAATTTTACTGGCGTCCTATACATTTTGTACGTAATTTTGCCAATTCGAGGCGTGGAGGAATCATACTGCACCTTAGTAATTTTTCTCTTTATCTATTGTTACGGTTTTTAACTGTTTCAATCTGCAACATCCATGAAAATGACATTAATCAAAAGACTCTTTAGAGCAGAACTATCCTTTTTCTGTAAATACTTTCGAAAACAATTTGAAACCGAATCAAGTGCTACAAATTTGCTGTTAATTTTTTTCAAAAAATTGCGATGACACGAACGAAATTGAACATTAAGTTTCAGAAATTACTCAGGAAAATACTGAACAGTCTTCGTGGAAATACCTGAAATATGTACTGCTTAATTCGCCTACAGGGGCATTAGACACACAGGCGCCTTAGTGGCAAAGTTAATGCTAGCATCACAAATCAAAGTTAATGTCACAAATGAATCATCAGACTGGGCTACTTTATTTTCGGTCACATTAGTGCTACGGCGAACAACAGCTTTGCTGCTTAAAATATTGACGAGCATATCTCGGAATGGTTTAATTAATGAGTTCACTGCTACAGATGGAGAACGAAGTGCGCGTTGAGCTACCGGTAAAGTAGGACGAAGTAAGGTTATGATGGTCATCTATTTAGCCGCTAGGAGTCCTGCATTATCTAACTCTTACGTTCGGCTCTCGAGAAAAGGTAGAAAAGGACGCCTCGTCTATAATTCATACGATGGGCCATAGAGGTTCGGGTTTTTGAGCAACAGCGCTCTGTGCATGTTACCGCAAAGCGAAAGGAGCCCGCTAATCAATAGTGGGCTCACAATTGTCGTCTCATATCAACAGTGCTGCAACACAGACCTCAGCATACACTAAGATGCAATTAAGGCAGGCGGTCGTGCTTTGGTATGCAGCCCCTACCATTAGATGTGTTGGCCGCAATTACAGAATCTTACCTCAGATCCATAACAAAAACACTCCCCACAATTCCCACCACCTTCGCCCAACCAATTCACGGAAAAAGGTTAACGTTCAAATTCTTTCTTTCTTTATCAATTATTGCACCTTCCAAATGTCACAATAGACACCACGCACACAAACCGCAGAACCCACGAAAGAACTCACGCCCTCCCAGAGAAAAATTCCCTGGTGAGTTGTTTTTCGTGTTACGAAAAAGGGGGGGAAAAAAGTTACTTGGGTAATGTGGGCCCCGACGTTAGTCAGCTTGAAGGCCTGACTCGACCTGATAACATAGGATGTGGATCGTGGGCGGTTTTGTATTCATGTCGCCAAACAAAATGCATCCCCTGTGCTTGAATAATTCTTTTCAAGCACAAGTCAGCGACGTTACGTCCACTGCTACCACAACTAAGAAATTTACAATACTGTGGTAAAGGTTTTCCTGACTTAACACCTTTTACTCTAATGTGGAAAAAAGTGGTGAAAAAATTATGTGAAAAAGAACTACGAAGGCAACTCAGCCAAATGGAGGTGCGCTTCGGCACTGAAGAAATTCTGAATAACTTGAAAGTGTTTTGCTGTACAAGTGTCCTTTATTTTGGAAACCAAGATGTGGACAAATTCGTAATCTGCGAAAACTACTATATATATACTCGCCTATATATCTTTCTCTCTGTATTATATTCTCTTTCCTCTCCGTCCACTCCAAATAATTGCAAACAAACTGAAAGTGCTTCATAAGTGTTATCTTTTACTTAGCCGCACTCCTGTAATCAAGCAAAGCCTGTTTTGTAATTATAACAACCCTCCCAAGTGTGGTATGCATCCCACTCCATCCGTCCTAGAGCGACACTTTTCCTCATGCGGTTTTCTTCAAACAAAATATTGTACTATAATGAGACAAGTAATTAGCGAAAACCTATGCCTTAAGAAAAAAATGTTGTGTGCATTTTTCATGAAAAATTTATAGCGAATTCCGGAATAATTTCCTTTCGTACACCGCTTGGAACCACGAACAACCAGAGCGCGCCTACTTTAAACCAACGTTATGTGCTTTGAGGAAAAGGCAGGAATCGTCAAGTTCAACTAAATTTCATTCGAAAATTTTACAACCATTAAAATTGCACAATTCTTTAAAAACAGTCGTTTACTAACACTTTGAAACATTAAGTCGTATCACTTTCTGTTTTAATTGCAGCTCGTAAGTAAAAGCAGTCAATCACGATAAAAATTTTGCTTTTTATGTAAACTATTACGCGCTAATAATTATTATGTAAACGTATTGCGTATTACGTAAAATGTATTTTATTACTCAAGATGTATAATAAAAACTGGTTTAATTAAAAGTTTGGCCTGATAAAGCTTTTTAAGACCATGGGAAACAGATTCTTATTTTTGCTGAGTCATCGTATTTTTTAACAATAGAAATGCGGTCTACATTCTTCGCTTTACTAGAGCTTGCTCAAAGAAGTTAAGGTTTCTTACGCTAGAGACGTATGAACGCTGTCATTGTCTTTAGTTTCATAAGATTGTGACTGAATGAAACTCAATAAACAATCAAAGTAACACAATTATGTTTAACACAGTGATTTCTCCGATCAGAGATCAGACATTCGTTCAGGGATACTCAAATTTACGCTCTGTTCCCTTTGCCACTGATAATGTCTTACCCTTTTTCAGGAGTGGTCTTGGAAATGTTTCGTAAGCATCAAAAGCTAACAGCGATTGTAACCCTAATGCAGTTTACCATATGACACCCAGTTTTTTAATGGGTGGCACGAAATAAAACAGTAGAATTATATGACAACTATTAGATTGTTTGACATTACAATTGTACGCAATAATTTCACCAGTCTAAACAAAATGTGCAAACCACGAAGGTTAGTTATGTTTGGTAACTCCTACGCAGAGCTAAAAAAATATGTAGTACGGAATCAAAGGAATTATCTTAAACTAAATTACAAAATCAAGCATTTATAAAAAGAATTCTAGTAATCTCGTCATCAAGCTAAAAAAATCCTAGTTATCAACTGACAGGCTGTATTAAAAAAGGCAAAATAAGCCAACAAGCTCGAACAACGCTGCTTATGGAGAGCTTTAACGAGTTCGGAACTGTACAATAGTGTAAAGGTAGCGAATTCACCAGAATTCTGCCTCTTTTAAGGTTCACGTAGAAGCTGTAATTTTCCCCGGCCAGAAACAAGTTCCTATCGTGGCAGTTCCCCTGAACAACTTGCGAAAGACGGTGGAAAATAGAGCAGTAATCAAATTCTCCGTGTTTGCATAACACAAATAATGACTAAAGATCTCAACGAAGGTCTTTTCAACTTGGAAATCCAATTATCAATTCAATCACGGGGAGCTACGCGCCAGATTAAAATGAACCCGAGATACACCTAATTTCCGCGCCAATGGCAGCGCCAGATATTCGATAATATGCGACGGCTGCTAGGAGACAGTCCCGTGCTTCTCTCGCATAGCTCCAAGTACAAAACTACGGACTGAGAATTGAATTCGAAGCGTGCGAGTTTGCAGTTCCATGGTAACGTTACAACTTACATTGGTTCCAACTTTGCGACAGAGACGAATGCCCCCATAGAAACCCTTCCTTTCCACTTCAGCTTCAAAGTACCGTCTCCTCTCGGATCTTTGAATCCCTGATCTTGACAAGTTGAGATATGGTCTTTTTTCTCTTTCTTTCCGCAGCTCTTACAAATAAAAATAAAAAGAAATAGCAACTTACCCAAAGTAAAAGATCAAGTCACAAGTCCTTGCATGGCTGAACAGCGAAAGTTCCGAAACCGATCTCCCGGAGTCTTATAACAGGAATAGTGCCAGCCAATAAAAATGGAGGACTGGAACACAAGAAGCTGTCTAACCTAATGCAATCATTCTGTCTCCGTACCAAAGGATTCGACATCTTTCACTCCCTTGCCATTCTATCCCATTTCTTCCAAAGCGCCTTTTACGCAACAACTGCAGTGCTTAACAAAAGGAACCCTTGTACCCCTTACCCTCGCATTACACAGAGAAGTTTTGAAATCTATTTCGCGAATGGCATACATTTGTTTAAAAAACATTCTGGACAGTAACATTTAAAGTGTGTAATTTAGAATACTTCCGGGAATTATTGACATGTAAGGCATTTGAATAGGCGACAGTTGACAATTTAACGCAAATATTTATTTTCCATTTCAGTTTGTGAGACTTTTTCTTGAATAAACGTGAGAGTAACAAAAAGGTCATTTAAATTATGAAACCATTGGGCAACTCCAGTTGTGCTGGTGTATAAGACGTCTATATATACACTGTAAAAAATTATTTTCTGAATTTACAATGATTCGTTGTGCAGCAAAAGAACACAAGGACTTCACTGTAAAAAATACTTAAAAAAACTGATTTTTAACCACGAATTTGTTGTGGACAAACATTTTTAAAGTACTTTTACAGTGAAGTCCTTATAATTTTTTGCTGCAATTGTAAATTTACCAAATTTTTTACAGTGTAGTAGATTTGACTTTCCTTTTGTTTCCAACAAAAAAAAGAAGAGAGTACACGGATGAATTAGTTCCGTTCGTTAAATGAGGGAAAGTTGATTCGTCCGAATACGGAGCACTCCAGGTCACTCGAGTAATCCAGCGACACGCACAAGGAATTTTATTGACATTAAGCTTACGCGAACTTGACACGTAAATGCATCACGTGGACGAATACGAGTTAGTTGTATCACCATCGTTCAGGAGTTACGCATGTTTGGAATTCACATGTGCAAGTCAATATTCCTGTCCTATTTCAAGTGGAGTTTTAATCCATTACGTATGAGGTCTTTTTATGGTACTGAACTCTCATGCAGGCTCAAGGCTACAGACACGCAGTAAGGCTGCAGCATAGGCCATCAATAAATCGGAGATAGAACGAAACATTTTCTGTCTGTTTTGAGCTTTTTATTTTCAAAATGGTACATTAGAAGACCTAATGTCATAAATGCATAAATGCTTTTCAGTAGGCTTTTCAATCACCCTGTTTCACCCCCTGTAATATGGCAATTTACCTGAGTTATGTACAGAAGGATGTTTGAAATATAGTGAGCCTACGCCAACTAATAATAATAATAATAAAAAAATACAATTTTAAAAAAAATCAAAGAAAGAGGAATCATACCGTCCCATGTTAGCACTCGTAAAAGGCTGTGAAAGAAATGCAGTTCTAAACACCGTTCAATCCGTGCACGTGCAAGAAAGTACGAAATACCCACGCATCCTCTGGTATGTAATGTTAACAAAGTGAAACAGCTAATCAGTTACGAGCAAAACACACGTGAATAACAGATCTTAAAAGTCCCACCGTGAAATAAAAGGAAAAAGTTATTTTCTACACAACTTCTTTTACTACGAAACAAGACAGGGAGCTAGCTAGCTTTCTTCAACTCGGCTTCGAAAGGCATTGCCATCTTAAGAATTGTCCAGCCGAGGAAGTTTGCACATGACTGTGGAAAGAGGCTTGGACAAGTTGTCTAGGTAACTGGAAAAGAGTTGTTTCGAAATTTTTTTCGAATTTACACAACGTAAGATATTTGAACGTTTCTTTGTATGGTTTGTTCCATGTGGAGTGTAATTTTCTAATAAATAGCACTTCGGGATATCTTCCACTCCTACTTATACATTTTCAAAAGTTACCGTGGCCGAAGGTGATCTATGTGTCTGCAAATTTTAAACCTCAAAAACTCCAACAGAAAAGCAAGGCAAGACTAATTGAAAAGCAAGGGAGGCGATTTTAATTCTTAAAATGCACAAAATTATTCCACTGCATTTACCTAAGGGGTCCATGTCTCCCTCACACGTGGTGACTGCCTTAATTTAAGTTCCCAGATTATACTTCGGGATTTACAGAACACCTACAAACACTTTTTCAAAATGCTTACGAGTTATACAAGTTTCTGCAAGCTTTCACGTTGCAATGCGTAATTACCTATGGGTCATTCTTCTTTTAAAGTTTAGGCAGAAAGTAGGCTATTCCCTGGAGCATTAACTTTTTATGTTCATGGAGATCGGAGATTGGATTTTATGGTGACAAATCCCCTAATTTTTCTCACCTTTTAATGCACGGTATGAGGAAAGCTATTGGAAATACCGAAATACTCTCAAAATTTAAAAACGGAGCGAATGCTCGAATCCGCCTACGAAAAAGAGCTTCAAAGAAAATAATCTCGTTCTGCACCAACGAAATTGTCATAAATTGTAAACTTCCTAAACATATTGTACGATATAAGAGGCTTAAGACCGGTAAGAGCTTAAAAGCGAAGCGGTAGTAAAAAAAGGCGAGTTGCTCTATTTCGCTTCAAATGCCTATGGTTATGAGCATATGCGCAACGCATTTTGACAGTAAGAGTCCTTTTCGATCCAATGTCACCCGAGACTGTTTTGGAGTTAGCACTGGGCCAACTCAAGTGTATTCACACAATCAAATTAAGGGAAAGGGTCTGTCGTTCGCTGTTCAAAGAACGAGGGGTTATTTTTCGAAGTAAGGCGTGACTGAGAATTCACTTTTTGTTTAATCAATAAACACAACTGGTAATTTTTCACTGCCGTCGCTAACTATACCTTAAAAGTAATGTGCATGATGTTCAAACATTGCAACGATGGTCATTCTGAATATATGTTGAGTTTTCGCCCCCTTGAAGGTTTTCGCTGCAGCTTTAGCACATTCCGGTACCAATTACGCAGCGGACCCCGAGCTTGCGACAGTTTTGCCGTTCGAGCAATTCCGGCTATTATGGATTGTCAAGAAAAAACACAATCTAACTCTATTTGTGAAAATGTTTCGATTTACGATGTAGTTTGAAGTAAAAGTATATTATGTATTGTGCTATTGTTCGGAAAGGACACCTTAACATTCTTCCTCCTTTGAGTGAAAAGTGGAAGTGGAATACTACGAAAAAGTGGGCACTATTGTATAACGTAACCACACACCTGGAAAGGAAGCTACAATGTGAACGTTTACCTAGTACAGCGTATCTAAGTGCCGAGGGATCAAGTGTTACAAGCTCAAGCAACCGGATACGGGAATTACGAAAAGTAATCGTAACCTGAAAACGTCTAATAATAACTAAATAAGTCACAGACAACAAATTTAAAGAGAAATAATAATAAAGAAAAGTTACTGCAGGTTCAGGTAATTGAGTAATAAGTATTCATTGTATAATTATTATATTTTTTACATTAGCGTAACTGTTGACAATCCGCTTTATTTACCGTCAAGCTTGTTGGGGAAACAATCTACGATTTTCAGCTTTTGAATGAGTTTTTGTACTTTAAACAGAAGACAATTTCAGAAGCTGGGGCTCAACATACAGTAAATAAACTTCATGAAAATATTTGAAAAGAAAAATATTACATTTCGCGCAAAATTCGGAGTCTTAAAAGAGGGAAATTTTCTGGCTATTCAATGACTTCAGAAAAATCGTATATCATGCTTCTGAAATTCGTTAACTAAATTATTTGCACAAAATTACGCTTTTTAACTCGATTTTTAAATGTTTTTCATGAAAAAAGAAAACTTACTTTTTCAAATTAGGAAATTCGGAAAGTCTGAAAAAAGCTCAACAAAACCCAAATGTATTACTATCCGTTACAAAGTTGTCAAGAGATTTTGGTAATATTACAGGCTGTTATCGCATATAAACCGAAAATTTAAAGCAGCTAATTAAGAGCTGGATACACCGGGAACTTCATAACAAATATACACAAATAATGGACAGCAATACATAATACGAAATAGCTAATAAATTATGTAACAAGTTACTAAAAGCAACTTATTACGACAACTATTGTTATACAGCATCATTACTAACTAAGAAGCACTACTTTACCGTCTTAAATATTACTCGTAAAGGTAGTTTTAATACTACGAGTTTCCTGTAAACCGAAAAATACAGAAAAATGCATTTTGCATCACTACTAAACGACTCTAGTATGCCTGTTACCAGGTGTTCCAGTCATACTAGGTGTTCATAGCAGTAGTATGTCAAACAAAACGCCACGCAGTGAATTTATGTTCGTGCCTTTTATTTCTACGATATCTTCAGATTTTTGAACGCATACTGCCCAGACCGGGTTCTAACATAAAATATATTTTTTGGCGCTAGTATGAATAGTACATGCAATGTAGAAAATTTTACACGTTTTGTTACGTTAACTAATAAATATACTACTGGTCAGCGCTAACTAGGCTAAGTAGTCCAGATTACTTCATAATTCTCCCTTTCTTGTTTCCTAAGCAAGCTGCGCAACGAAATATAAATTTCAACTGGAACAGATTTGTTGGTAAAAATCAAACAAATAACAGTAAAGGCGGGTATATCATTAATGAAGAGACAGAACTTGGCAGTATAGTACCGTTCGATGTTTGTAAATGTGCATGTCCAATTTCCTTCACCAATTCCAGTTTTTGCTCCTTAGGTTAGAATCAACGTAACTTCTTACAGTTGCCGGACGGTAAGCTGCCATAAAAGGGGTGGGGTTTGGGGGGTCCAATATGTGCTGTAATAACTTCCTGGTCGTTTTCTCTCTTACCCAAAGGACAACCGCGAAATGAGCCAAGTTCGTATCCCTAATATTTACCTCTTTGGCGAAAATCAATGTTCGAGGTTACAGCCCTTTCGTCAATGCAAACATATTGCTGCTACACCCCTTTTAGCTTTGCTGCTCAGATTCACCAAGGTGGAATAAGGAAGCCCAGTCTTCTATACTAAAGCGTCGGATTTAGGAAGCACAAAAGACTTTCGCACCAAGGAAATAAGGATTGGTGAGGGAAGGATTCAGCACTATTGCAACACGACTTGATATTGCGGGAGTATTTTGAACTGAAGCGTGTCTGCCAAAGCACTACATAAACATTACAACCACGCCCCCTAACCGCTGTTTTAAAGCTCAGAGGAAAGATGTCTACGATACCGCGCCCAATGTACAGGAACGATAGAACAGCGAAGAAACCTCTTCTTCAAGAAAAAGACACTAAAAGAGAGAAAACTTACGTGTAGATGGGAATGTCAGTATCATTCTTGTACCACAGCACAAGATACAGGTTATCCAAGGGGGGCGGCGTAATATCACACGGTAATTCCGCCCGAGTTCCCAAAACAGCCATCACTGACGCGATTATTGCTGTAAACGAACAAGAGAATACAAATCATTACCCATGTTTGCAATCGTTACCTGTTCCACCGTTTGTAACACTTAAATGTATAAAATGTCCTAGCACTAAATGATATCAAGCAACTTCCAGCCTAGAAACATTCATTCGAGCGTTAGTGAATGCTCCCTCCTCCACAAAGAAAATTATGTAACAAGTTCAGAAATATACATTACCGTCAATAGGCTATGCCTACGATGGTTATTAATAATAATTAAAAAAACATTAATACGAGAGGTATAAACCTGCGATTTTGTAACCCAAACATTTAAGAAAAAGGGAGTAAGAGAAAAACGAGGAATAGTGTTGGTGCATTATAAGCAGAGGAAGGTCATTTTTTTTAGGGCGCCAATAATTCATTATTCCTCATCTGAACGATACAACATTTGTACACCAAACTTCCATATGGTGCACACCCTTGTACCAGGCAAGAAAGTACTGGGCAAATTACAATGACCTAGATAAGCCTCTTGAGGCAGGATTACTTTCATTTAACAGCGAAAGGCTTGAAATCTAGTCACTATCTGCGATAGCGGTAGACCGCGAACTTGTAAAGCGTTGGTTACGTAAAGTAGTTGTGAATAACACACTTTGAAGTTTAGCAGTATTATTGTTGCATACATAATGAGGACGAACACTTTGTTCGCTTTCTGCATCCAATCCTTATTTGCATGAAAGGTAAAAAAAGAAAGCCTGGAAGACTTTTTGTGTAAATTAATGTGATTGTTTGAGCTACTAAAGTAGGTAAAGAAACGTTTCAAGCGCATAGCTTTTCGTGGTGCATAAAGTATTCTACTAAGGACTCTTTGTAATGGTTATAAGTATAATGCGTCATAAATAGTCAGCTTATTGCTTTCAGAAAATCAAACTGAAGAAGCAAACTAAAATAAACGGATATGCTTAACTACTATCTCCACAGTGGATACGTCAAAATTTTCCACACTTCTTTGTTGAGTATACAGAGCGTGTTTTAGGGCTCTGGCGAGTTAAATTGCCCAAGAACATGAGACTAACATTCCAGAACGGATATCAACTACTGTGTATGTATGAAACTACGAAGTTAGATAAACCTCATCAAGTTAGCTTACATAGGGTATCATCGTATATTTCCGGATAACTTCAATAATACATACGCAATAAATGCGATCGCTTAACTTAAATCAAAGAAAAGGTAAGGAACCAAGGAAAATCAAACTTGTGCGTCTGTCAACCGTCTGTTTCCCACTAAATAAAACTCGTTGGGAGTCAAACATCCAAATTCATAGAAGGTCATGCGTCACTAACCCCGAGCGCTTCAACTCGCCGAGGTCATACAGTCTGAAAGGTCAAAGACCGGATAGGCAATTATCCGCAACATACATTTAGCTAGAACTCAGTCCATGGCAAAATAGATGCAATTGTTGAACTGCAATATCCGGCTTACCCTTACAAGAATAACAAACTCTATAAATGCGTAAAATAACAGTTAATATATGCACACAACGTCAACGTCGAAGGAATGATATAGTACTGTGGGTACCAAAACTTCTATATCTCCAATCGTGTTATTTACAAACATAACCAATGTGTCTCAAATTTCGCGGATAACTTTTTGTTTAATGAAAGTAAATCAGCGTCAAGAGGCTTAATTAGACCTTTGCGATTCGCCCAGTATTTTTTTCCATATCTGCATTAGTACAGTTACTACACGTAGTCTAACCTAATTCACCTTTTTTCACGGGTCAGTGTCATGTCCGCAGTTCCCTACAGCTAACATTCCTGTCTTTCCTTCCCTGCTTTCGAACTCAAAAAGCTGAGCGAACTTGTTTGCAAACTTCGACCTTAGTCTTCTCGGCTTCTTTTCATCCCCCTCCTCAAATCTCCTTTTAAGATGAGCACATACATGAAGTATGGTTGCCCACTGGAGAGAGGATTCTGTACGAAATTTGTGGACAAACCTGTTTTCCAGCGAGGAAAGTGTATTAACGCATTCCAAGTTTGTGCATCCACCCCAGAACCGAACTTTGGGTGCACGCATTGCCCACTTGCTTTACCTTGCCTCTCTATTCAAATTGGAGGATATTTTTATTTTACAAGTACCTCGGTTCTACAAAAAGTCACATGCATTCAGAAGGAGCAATTGTAGATTATCTTGATATTTCTGCAAACAGTATAAGACAATCACTTCGGTATGAACCACGAATGCATAATATTTCAAAGGATCTAGACTTTTTTGTACACAAAAAATACACAAGTGTCTGGTTTCCATTAAAAGGTACAATACGGGCACCAAAGCACGTCGAGATTTTCTCCGAATTGTTTTGTATATTTCACGTCAGTTACTTTCGCCGTTAACGCAATAGCTAAAAATGAACTCCTAATTGTTAAGAATTTATTGGTTACCCTAATAGGCCTACTACCGTACTTTCTAGATGTAACAAGGAAGACCCAACATATATTAGCTAACTAATCTAACTAATTAACTAATTTAATTAAATTAACCTAAAAATATACTAGATATCCATATATATTTACTACAAACAAACAATATGTACAATAAAATATTAAAAAAAGACCAAAGTAATACCAGGATTTCGGTTCGTGGTGATTTCTGGGGTTTCGGGGGGACTTTTAATTGATTTAATTTATTTCTTAAAAAAATGTGGCCTTCTATGTTATAAAACAAAAAGTATCTCGCCATTCCAAAACCAAATCTTCGGGGGTGGGAGGTTACAAAGCCCTAAGCTCCTGGGTACGTGGGTGTGAAAGATATATCTGAAACTAAAAATTTTCACCTACGCCCTCTGTTCTCACAATATCGGTCTGTCTCATGACAAGAGGGACTTGCGCGGGACTTGTCTCCTCCCCTTTTACGCTCTTCGTACTTCCCCCTTAATTATACACGCATTAAACTGTATTACGTGTGGTAGCTGTCAACTTTTATGCCCTTGCCCGTCTCATTCGCAAAGACGATTGTCAAAGCAGGGGGCTCCGTATTTTGCAAAGACGGCGAACAATAGACCTTGGGTCTCTTTTTTGATCCCCTTGACCCTACACGCTCGCTCTCCCAAGTTTCTGCTCCAATTCCCACACACAAGCACGCAAATGAAAGGCCACATGAGACATTCTCCCTGAGTAGCCACCCTCTCCAAACTGTCCCAGTTCAATCCGCACTGTTGTGTACAGTACATCCCTAGCACCATCGATTATTTTGACCTCTGATTCCATATTCACTGCTACCGGCCGTACAATACACCACTGTACACTACATGATGCTTTCAAGCCATAGTTCAACTCGGGATGTAAAGCAGGAAAGGTTCTCTCTCCCCTCCCTCGTTTCGTTCCAGAAGTAAAAAAATACACATTTCACGCCCCCGTTCCCCGTTACAAGAATTACGAGGAATCCTATGGCTGCACCAACCTCGATCTTCAAACCAGGCATAAGTGTCACCCCGCGGAATATCGCAGACGTAGCGCAATTAAGCCTACATCTGCTTAATGACCACTATAAAACAGCAGAAGGATTTTACAGCCAAAATAAAACATAAAAAAAGTGAAAAGAGACTATGGAACTTTCCCCGATGCTAGCACATACAAAGTCAGCTTTCGGAAGTTTTGAAATGAAGCTCTGAAAGTTTCCATTTCTTCCAAGGAGACGCACTGCACAGAAATTCCAGGGAAAAGAAACGGCGATGAATAGCTTTCTCCGTTGCCATTTTTGTGCGAACTCTTCTTTTTCTCCCAGCGACATTATTTTTCTGGATGACACACTTCTCCCGCGTAAAAAGTGACTAGCGGCGGAAACATGCGACAAGCAGCCTTCCGCCAAGACAACAAGAATCAACTCCATGGGCTCTGACTGGTAACAGTTATTAAGCTGATGGCTGGAACTCTTGATCACGTTTCTACACTTGAGTCTTATTTGCTGGCGGATGCTTTGGCTAGTACTTTTTCTCAGTTTTATCAAAAGCTCAGGCTACATGACAAGAAGAGCCCCCCCCCCTTTCCTTTTTCTCTGTATGCACGCGCTTCCCGTTTCAGGTCAGAAATGCAATAAAGTCGGAAAAAGGAGACAAATTTCGAGTCGGGAATCACAAGACTTTCCTCCTGGCCGCTTTATTTCTTAACATCCGTTGGAGGACAAAAACAAATAAAAGTGATGCACAGAACGTTACAAGGTCGCTTTTTTTCTCTTTTTGCGTGTGTGTGCCTGGATGCTGATTGAGAAAAAGGGGCGCACCTTGTTAAACACCTCTTTGACAGGTTTCTCAAGGGTTTGAACGAGAGCTTTGCAGATAACCACCCAACGAAGGTTGCAAGCACTTTGAAGACATCTCAAAAATCGGCCAAGAGTTTTCTTTCAACCGTCACCCCTGTGATGCAGACTAGCACTAGAACTCTCCACGTGAATCCTATTTCTTCCCCTTGTATTCGGTATCCCGAAAGTACCATTGTACGATATAGGAGGAAAATTCCCTTTTTACCCGAGTGATTCTAAAGCCTGTATTACCAAATCACTAATCTTTCCTTATTTCCCTAATCAAAAAGAACCGTAACTGTCGAACGTTACACGTGTGTTCACTTTTTTTTTAATAAAGCTTTAAAGGTATTTAACATAATTGCGTCGCTACTTCCGTGACTAGCAACTTGATAAACAACCCAACTGGGAAGTTCTGGCTGGAGCTACAATAGCTTCCACTGTTCCCCAGCTGCCAAGGACGCGGCAGACTAATTGTTGCTTAGCAACCGCTCTGTGTTCGCTCCGCAGCAATTTTGCTTCTTGCATTTCCCTAGACCTATTTCCATTACGTTTTACATTTCTTTCTCCCAGAGCATATCAGGCACACACCTTTATGGCAATACCGCGGCGTTAGTGAACACACAGCCCCTATTAGACGTCACATTAACATAGCCAAGTTGAAAAAGCAATGCCGCTTTGTTATTCAAGCCATTTGGCTTATCCTCAAGGGGGCAAAGTTGTGCAAATGTACGAGAGGGGAAAGAATAATAATTGCATACTTTTCCTTGGAAAAGACGCGATCTTCACTAGGTTCGACGGTAATGCACATCAGAATATATGCATTCTATTAAAGTGCAATTACAATAGAGAGTAATTTAGCAGTACTAAAGGGTAGATTACACCTAAGTTACTAATAATTAAGAGTACACGCGTGTAGAAATTCTTCAGAGGAAAGCTAAAAGCTCGTATGTGAAGTTTTGCGAACGTTTAGGTAAAAGAAATCTCACAGGAGATTTCATAGAATATATGCATCCTATTAACGTGCAATTACAACATAGAGTAATTTAACAGTACTAAAGAGTAGATTACACCTAAGTTACTAGTAACTAAGGCCCCGGTATACACAAACCTCTTATGGACGAATAACACGGGGAGCTCAAAAAAAGGCTTCTGCGTAGTGCTTAAGTATATTTCAAATCAATGCTTGCAGTAAAGTT
>JAHZNP010001377.1:0-20710 GCA_020615345.1 Triops cancriformis
CATTAGATATGCAATTGATAACATATAACATTTGATAAAACACATATCGGATCGTCGTTGGGTGACGTCCCCGGTTCGTCCCCTTTCAACGTCGGTAGCCCTTGACAATTGGATGTCGACCAATAGGCATATCGTCGCGCGGCGACGTAACTTGGTCGAAAAGGAACGATCCCTCGACCAAAGTGTGCTACTTGGGTAAATGGGAGATCCAAACCAGTGTCATCTCCCCACTTTTTTGCAGCACACTGCCATTTTCAATCCCACGGAGTGTTAAGTCCGTAAAGGGTTGAAGTTCTCGCGACAGTTGAACACCACAAATCTCATTTTTAATGAAAATCCACTTTTAAAAATTTAGACATTTCTTCAGCGAGCTAAAACCTTCAGCAGAAAAGGTAAAAATATCGATATTTTCTGCTGCAGGTTTTAGCTCACTGGGGAAATGTTTAAATTTAAATACTGGAAAATACTCCTACAACAAAATGCATTTTTTGCCTAACAAAATTGCTAACATGAGCACAAAAATTAACACAGAAGGCGAGCTTGGGTAAGAGGGCTTTAACTCAGAACAGCCGTGATGTTTTAATCATCACCGATATAACCGAAAACATAATTTCAGGTTACACAAAGCATAGGAGGAGATCGGTAAGGATTAAGATTAGCTTACGAGCATTGTGACTTTTCGTCAAAATTTCACGAAAATCTATTATCCATTAAAAAGAACTGACTAACGGTCATAGAATCTCGGCTGAGCTAAATTACTTCGTAGTGGCGGTGAGACTAGAAGAAATAACAAATACAATAAAAAAGTAAGTCAACCTTATTTTCCATATTATTAGGCTCCCCCTTATGCATGTGCATACTAGACATGGTGCCTGTTTTCATTCAGGATTCTTTTCCTTATCTTCAAACGTCTTAAAATTTATTTTCCATTCCGAGTTTATGGCTTCTATATTCGCGGCATTATTATAGAATATATCTCAGGCAAATACATAGCTTTGACTGTACTTCTATTTTTTGAGTTTCATTTATGAAATGTTTGGGGAAAAAATGCGAGGCAATAAGTTGAAAAGTGCATCGACCGGGAATCGAACCCGGGCCGCCCGCGTGGCAGGCGAGCATTCTACCACTGAACCATCGATGCTTATATACGAGTCTGCTACCTCGCCTTTTTACAATAAGATTTCAGATAAAAAATCAACGGATTTCCAACCGTGATCGCATATTACTTCACATGGGTATAATAAACTTATTTTAAGCAACACTGTAAATCGGACATTTCTTAGAAAACTGTGTAAAAAAATATTTATTTGCAAATTTAAAAAATTTCGTTCCAGTACAGGCGACAGATTAGAAATAAGGGCTAACCACGGCGATTGGAACAGCCAAATGACAAACGGTGCTCCTTATGACGTCACGTTATCTAAGATGGTGGTTTGAGTCGATTGCTAACAAACAAACAAAACAACCTGAAACAGAGTTTAACTTGTCAAATTGCACAAGGCTTGTCGATTTTGTGGCCTAGATAAAGAAGAAAGACTTAGAATTGGTAACATACTTCAATTTTCAAAACTTGACTTATTTGATATAAAAAAGTCATTAAAAATCGAGACTGGAAAAAAATCCACTAGTATTAAACGCATTCAAATTCCCACTCGCACCATTTTTTCCGCCCAGCTGTTTAGCTGTAACATCAAATGCCCGTATCTAAACAAAAAAAAATGAGTCAGCTGTGCAAAGAAACAACGTGAATCTTCTTATCCTGTTTTATGTTGTTTCATAAATTCCCATCGAACGATACTGTAGATAATTAGCGTCGATTTCTATCTGAAGGGATGAAGTTCGTACCGCTTCTGGACCAATAGTAACATGCCCTTTGGCGTGGCCTGCTAAGAAAAAAAAATTGAGCCTGCAGCATGTTTCAACACCCAACAACAACGTTTGAAAAGCTCGGCATAAACCCTATCTCCGGGCAACATGAAAGAGACCACTCATGTCAAGACGAAAATGAATTCAGTCCACTTTTGTCTGCGACCATGGAGGACTCGGTTTATACCTCTAGCAGGTAAAACGATTAAAGCAAAGTTATGTTGGTTCCCTTATGGGTATACGTACTACATCACTGACTGGTTTTATAACGAATGTTTTAGTTCGACGGCACAGATCGTAAAACCCGGCGAGACATCAATCAGTCAAGTGGAAGAAGGGGCTGTCAACTATAATATCAGCGATGTTAGCCAGGATGGCGAAATCGACGTTAAATTACCAAAACATGATCAACATGCATCTCACTTGAATGTTACGCATCCCACTTCGTAAGCCAGATTTTAACTCTTTGTTTGTGTTTCCCTCTTATTCTGAGCAGTTTTGCTTAAATAATTCGACTAGTATTGATATGCACCAAATGTCACGAACGGCATTAAAGATTTAAAAATAGTAACTAGAAGACTTTTAGATATAACAACAAAAGTGTTACTGCATTATAACCGCTTTGATTGACCTAGCTCAGCAGAGAAAATTGTAGCTAACGAAAACAAGGGTAATGTCGGCAATTATTCGGGAAAGCTCCTTTTAGTAGAAACTTAAAATTAATCTATAATCTGTATGTTTTGTTCAGGAATCTGGAATCTATGGTGCACCTCTTGAAAGGAAATATTGGTACGGGGATTCTGGCTATGCCAGATGCATTTAGTAATGCTGGTTTACTAGTGGGAACCTTGGGAATTCCAATCATGGGCATTATCTGCGTGCATTGTATGCATATTCTGGTATGTAGTTTTTTTTTCTGGTGAAGAACGAATTCAGTGGCTCCCTGTTGAATAGATAACCGATGTAGACTTATGCAATCATCAAAATAACATAGCTAATGTCACATAGATGATAAGACATCAATCGTGTTATCTGTCAAGGTGAATTCGGCGGCAGCTGTAGGAAAACGGATGAAATGTGCCCCGTTGGGTTACGCTGAGGTCGCCGAAGCCGCTTTTCGTAACGGCCCTGCATGGGCTGTTAAATGGGCACAATTTGCGCGGTAAATAAAAACATGTGAGATGTAGTTCAGAACGTCTAAAAACGAATTTCTTAAACATATTTAAACAGGAGACTGATCAACGTATTCTTATGCATAACACAGCTGGGTTTTTGTTGCGTTTACTTTGTGTTTGTTGCGACTTCCTTAAAACAGGTAATTCGGAAAGAAAAGCTTGCTGAAAAGTGCTTGTGATTTAATTCTGTATTTCTTTAGTTGGTCGAGTATTATTTCCCACCTGTAAGTCTCCTAGTCTATGAAGGATGCCTGTTGATTCCAATGATCGCCCTGAACTGCATCAGACGACTCAAATACTTGTCGCCGGTATCCTTTTTGGCGAATATTCTTCAACTTGCGGGCTTGATCTGCATATTCTACTACCTTTTTCAAGATTTGCCTCCCTCGTGGACAAGAAAAGCTACCGCACCGCTATCTCAGTTACCTCTGTACTTTGGCACAGCAATTTACGCGTTTGAAGGCATTGGAGTGGTAACCAAATTTTTTTTTCTTTTTATCTTTTCAACTTTTTTTCCTTTTTCTCTAAAACTGGATAGCGTTAAGAACGGGATTAATTTAGCTTTCCATGTATTTACTCGTTTATCAGTAGTTTATTCCCCGTCCATTCGGTTCCGCGTTTGTTATTTTTTGAACAACTTTTTTACTGTTCCTATTATTTTCCTTTTTTTTCAAAACGGAGTGAGCAATGCTCGTTTCCGTCTCCTTATTAACTTCGGTCATTTTTTTTAATCTCAAGTTTACATTAGCTATGAACAAAGAGCTATTGTTTTGTGGTAACATTTAGAATTAATTCTCATTTGTTCGTAGGTTTTGCCAATTCAAAATCAAATGCGAACTCCATCAGCATTCCAAGGATGGACAGGCGTCTTAAATACTGGCATGGTTGTAGTAGCCTGTCTTTACACAGCGGTGGGCTTTTATGGTTATTTGAAGTACGGTGACGACGTCCAAGGGAGCATCACATTGGACTTGCCTGCGGAGGACATGTAAAATACCCGTATGCGTTTTCGGCGGGTTCCTGTAATTAGTTTTCTTGTTCTTATAGTTTAGCCCAATTAGTCAAGCTTAGTATGGCGATAGCCATTTTTCTCAGTTACGCCCTGCAGTTCTATGTTCCAGTGGAGATCATCTGGCCTCACTTGGTAACCAGATTCCATGGCCAGCGTAATCAGTTAATAGCTGAACATGTATTCAGAGCACTATTGGTGTTGTTTACTTGTAAGTTTCTTTTTATGATTTTTTTATTAGCAGAACAAGAAATAGTATATTTATTAACAAATTGTTTAATGAATAGGTTGCTTGGCTGCTGCCATTCCGAACTTGGGTTTGTTTATCTCGTTAGTGGGTGCCGTGTCATCGTCGTTCTTAGCGCTGATTTTCCCACCCGTGTTAGACACCGTCTTAAATTGGGATCAAATGGGTTTCTGCCGCTGGCTGAAAAACATTTTTATCATGCTTTTTGGCACCCTGGGCTTTTTAACGGGCACGTACGCGAGCATACACGAACTTGTTGTCGAATTTTCCAAATAGGAACGAAACGCGCATTTAGCTAGTATTGTATCCTGTGTGTGTCTAGCTTTATATTTATTACGTTATGATGGAATTGACGGCAAGCATAAGTCACGTCTTCCAGTCTTAAACTGTGAAGTGTTCAAGATCTCGTCTAGCACAACAGATAAGTGTTTTAGTAAAGCCATGTGTTATCATGACTTTATAATTGATTATTTAATTATTCCCTATGCGAGCTAGGAAATGTATTGCATAAAATGTTACAAGACTCGTGTTCAGCAGTTTTATTTTTCCTGAAGTTGACATTCCTATCAAGCCAGATAATTAAATTTCCGTAATGCAATATACCATCAATTTATTTCCTAGAAGCGAGAGGAGTATCTATATTCGCATTAATCACGATTAGTATCTAAAGAAATGAATAAATACAAAGAGTTAAAAAAAATACACTGACGTAATGCTTCTTTGCAATTGAACAAGAAATAAGTAAAACATTTCAAAACCGTACCTTATTAGTGGCATAGAAATAAATACGAGACTTGTGCGGTACCCGTTCTTAAATGCGCCCAGTTTTTCCTAAGTCGTTTTTTCACTTCCAATGATGTAGTTCGCTCTTAACCAAACTAAAAAAGAACGGCCGCTGCGAACAGTGACACGATTATTTCGCTGCTCATAACTGAATTTTCCCTTTTGGTAAAAACTCTAATTACGCTGTCCTGCGCCCCTTCAACACGAACTTTTTTCGTTTCCAGTCCGTATTGTCCCGTGGTTACATAGTCTTTCATTCCTGGGCGTTTCCATTTGCTAGCCTCTATATATTCTTTTTTTTCTGTAGTGTGACGTTGAATTGCATTAGTTTTAATTTTAAAATGCGTCTCCGCCACACGAAAATTTTGACCAAATTATAGATAGGTGTTGCACTGTACCGAACACATAAGAGGTTTAATAGCTAAGCCCCGCCCTGCTTAATAATAATAGTACAACGTGGCATATGTGTAGAAGCAGTTTTCAGAAGAGTGCTCAGCGGTCTTTCAAGGAAAATAGCATTTTTTTCAGCAGTCTTCTAAGTCAACATGAGTTCCAAGAAAGTTGTTCTGGTCACAGGAGGCAGTGGACTGGTAGGCCAAGCCATCAAATACTGGGTGGAAAAAGAACCCTGTCCGGATGAAGAATATATCTTCCTCAGCTCCAAAGACGCCGATCTCACGTAATCTATAGCATAACGTATTTGAAAATTCTTAACTACTTTGTCCCTAGGGATCGTCAGTCTACTAAGGCCATATTCGAGAAATACCGCCCCACCCATATAATCCATTTAGCGGCCATGGTCGGCGGTCTTTTTAACAACATGAGCCATAACCTAGAATTTCTTGTAAAGATTTAATTCTCTTAACTACTTGTTTACTTTTAATTAACGGCTGTTAACTGAAGTATAGCCGTCCTAAAGTATTCTATTGATATCTTTGCTAGAGAAACAACATTCTTATCAATGACAACGTCCTACACATGAGTTTTGAAATGGGAGTCGAAAAAGTGGTTTCATGCCTGTCGACATGCATTTTTCCGGACAAAACTACTTATCCTATCGATGAGACAATGGTAAAGTATATATGAGGCGTTAAGTTTCCTTAACCAGGTCCTACTTGCTTATCTAGGTCCACAACGGCCCACCACATTCTTCCAACTTTGGTTATAGTTACGCCAAGCGGTTGATTGACATTTCCAACGCTGCTTATGCTTCCCAGTATGGAAAAACTTTTACCTCAGTCATTCCTACGAACGTCTTTGGGCCGCATGACAATTTCAACATACAAGATGGCCACGTCATCCCCGGTTTAATGCACAAAGCTTACGTAGCTAAACAGAACGGCACCGCTTTGCAAGTTTATGGTTCTGGTACGCCGTTGCGCCAATTTATCTACAGCAGGGATTTAGGGAAACTTTTTTTGTGGGTTCTGCGAAATTATAACGAAACGCAGCCTATAATTCTGTCAGTGGATGAAGCTGATGAAGTCTCCATTGCTCAAGTAGCGCAACTAGTAGCTGAAGCATTTAGTTTGGAAAAGGGCGTTGAGTTTGACACGACAAAAGCTGACGGCCAGTTTAAAAAGACAGCTAGTAATGCCAAGTTGCGTAAATATCTACCAGAGTTCCAATTTACACCCCTGAAACAAGCTTTACAGGAAACCGTTGATTGGTTCGTAGCCAATTACGAAACCGCTAGAAAATAATTTAATTGGAAAGAACGAGATCTAGTTATGTCCAGTGACGCTGGAAACCGTCTGGTGTGATTAAATAGGGCACGTTTTAAATTTTAAACAAGAAGTGTGTATTATGCTATTTCATTAAAGGAAATTACAGTTCCCACAAGAAATTTGTGCCTCCGAAAAAAAATAGTTTAAGAAAAAAAGGAAAGGAAAAAGATTAAACTTCCATTTTTTGTTAAACATCCAACATACGTACATGAACAATACACGAAAAAGTGCGTTTTCACGTGTGCTACGAATTGCCTTAATCACTCACATTAAATATATATTCGTGTTGAGCTAACAGCGTTTCCGAAAAGGCATTGATGGGAGCAATGGCAGCTAAAGACATACTGGCTGCTGATTGCGGAGGCCAAACCAAATTGGGTCCAAGAACCACAGCCAGGTTGGAGGCTGTCATTTTATTCAGGTCACTACGATCCATGACGCGGGTGAAAAACTGGACCAAATATTGTAGTAAATCCATGTTATCTTTGGGTAATCGTTGAAGCCATAGCTTTGCGGTTACAACACGCTCTTCCCTTCCAATGCCTGCAGGGAATTTGGAATAACAAAAACTGTCAATACTTAAGCATAAACTCGATTTGATATTAAACTAATCTTTTCACGAACGAAATTTGCCTACTAAGAAATTAGCGGTGGAGCTTGTCAAGTCACTCCATCTTTAGTAGTATACCAAAAGTATCGACTTCTTGACTCACTTTGGAAGTGGATAATATTGTTGTACAACTCAAACGTCAAAAGAGGTTCTTTTAGTTCTCGTACGAACGTTTTCAAAATAACGGCAGCTAAGTGCACATCCCCTTCGAAATTAACCTCTTCACCGGCGTTGAACCGAGCTTGAGTCTCTCGAACGAGACTGGCTGAAGCGGATCGGCGAAATATTCCTTCGGTTTCCAACGCTGAAAGAAAACAAGTAGCCTTGTTAAAAAACTTTATGAACATTTACAAATTAGCAATAAGCTTTCTTATTAACTCGCAAAAACCTTACCGTCTGGTTGACTTAAGAAGTTAATGCAGCAACGTACGACTCGAGGAATGTTATCACCATTTTGCTGCGCCTTAATATATGATAACGTGACTCCAAACTGCTGAAAAGGCGTGGGTTTGGCTTCAGGGCGTGGTTCGGAAGACTGAGGTTTGGCTTTGACAGATTTACTTGCTCGATTAACTAACGCAATGTCATGTCTTTTTTGTGTATAAAGAAGAAAACATTCATTAGCTTGAAACGTGACGATTTAAGAAATTACATACTCCACAACAGAAGGCGGTATGGAAAGTTGGTCGATGTGCAAATGTTGACTTAACTCGCTCAAATAATTGACGTACATGACTTTTTTTCCAAATTTGGCACTGAGAAATTAAGAGACAAATAATTGTAAGAAAATATTTGGCAAATAAATACCGTCACGTTCACTAAAACATAAAACAAAAGTGACTACCTGATTGCTGGTCGAAAAATCCCCCATAATAGTCGTATAAAATTGGTAGGATGAACCAAATACAAAGCTTTCAGATTCTTTTTATATTTGCGGTCAAATGCGCGATAAGCTTGCCACAACCATGATAATGCTGGTTTATTCTTGCTGTCTAGCCCGTGATGGAAATATACTAACGAGTAATCCTCTTCTACGAACTGGTCTAGTGTGAACATCAAGTACCTAGACAGACAGAACGGGTTAGAAAAATCTCTCACAGGAGCGCTAGCGTAAAGTAAAGGTTATAAGGTCATATTTACTTAAGAAATCTTTGGTGATCCAAAGTTTTATTGCTCGGGAGCCGACAAGCGGAAACCACGATAACTTTGCGGCCATAGACATCATCACCGATAACGTCAACAATGTTATATTGGGAAATATCAGACCAGTCTTCTTCTTCCTCGTCTTCGCGATCATCCGTGGGCGGACCCAAGTCGGCACATGTAAGGGTGGGGTCCAAAGACAGATCTCCAATATGACCTAGTTCTTCAAAATCGTCCAAACCACTGATACTTAACGATTCGTCAAACGAGGCTGTAGGCGAATGCATGAAAACTGAATCGAGTTTCACGGGCATTTCTATAATACGATTTAAAAAATAAAAATTACTTCACGCTCTTCACAACAGAATTTTTCGTTGAAATACCTTCTGGTCTGAGTTCAGAATCGTCAAATTCGAGGTTTGGCTCATAGTCGTGGAAGTCTGATAAGCTAGGATAAGCTTCTTCATGTTCAGGCAATGTTATCGCGCCTAATATGAAAAGGAGACGGTATTCTTTTCTAATAAAGACTAACCTTTGTTAATTCTTTATTGAATTACCTAATTGACTGTGTGCTTTGTTGAGATCCATCACGAGGTTAGATATTTGGGTAGGGACTAGAACGACATCTGAAAATTCAGTACGGTAGAGAACTTCAGTCTTCGACGTGTAAAAACAGAACTTTGCGTTAATAATAACGGCGTCTCTTCCCCTACTCTACTGCCATTGCCAAGCGAACAAGAATCCTGTAAATAAGAATTAGCAAAAAATATTATATAACACTTGCACCAAGTTGTTTTATATTTACTTTTTACAAGTAGCCCAAATACACACTAGATGATTTCTGCTCCGTTTTAACTTTTTATTTTAGTCCGAACAGCGAATCGCAAGCAACGAGAGTAGTTCACGAACTGGGTTTCACACCAGCAGAAGAGTTCGTGGTGCCCAGAGCAAGGGAAAATGGGCGCTCCTTGGAAATGTCCTTCCCTCCGACATAACTCTTTCACTCTAAATGGAACAAATATAACTTTTGCAAGTATCTTTGGATGGATAGAGGGTGCCTAATTGTTAAGCCGAGGAAACTTTTAAAAAATAACTTCTGACGAAATGTAATAATATGGAACTCAAAATTAAATCTAATATTAACATGTTTACCAATTTTGGTTTTCATTGCCTAAAACTACAGAATTGAAACAAAAGGTCTAAACCTAAGTGAAGTGTCGCAATGTGGAGGTATCAACTTCAGCGATAGCTACGCAATATGAAAAAATAGTGAACAAGAGACGGAAAATAGCATTGGCTACTATGCATCTCTGTTCATTTTACTGTACAATACATTAACATTCAATTTTCGCTTGAAATGCAAAAAAAAAAGTTCAAAGAGAGCGAACTCCATACCCGAATGTTAAGAAATTAAAAAACCCGCTTATCTTGAACTTCAAGGTTCGTGACTTAAGCTCTGTTTACCTGAAACAAGAAAAATCACTTTTCTCAAAAGCCAAAGACATATATAAAGAATTCTAGTGAGACAGGTAAAAATGGCAAATGATCATTATGTACGAATTTACTCAGAAAACCATAATGAATTTTCCAGTTTTCGCCTTTCGAAAATCGATTCGCGGTTTCCTAGCTAGCTTGAGTTCTTAGTTCTTATCGGTATCATCCCGCGAACCATCAAAGTTTGATCGATCTTGAATGAACCACTATTGCTGAAGTTTGTTTTGATTTCTGAGTCATGTTTAATTAATTGTGGGATTAGCATGGATTCCGAAGACGTGAAGTACTATTCGTCCAAATACCTTCAAAAGTAACAGATCTTTAGATTACTTAGACATACTGGCTCGTCAAAAACGCAAACTTCACATCATGAATCGACTAGCAGATTATTTTTGTGTGGTCGGCTATGATATTGACAAAGATTGTAAGTAATTTACTTAAGATTGTATCATCATTAAACAATAACAATGCTTCTTTTCCAGCAGGTAGTGGTGTCAGTCATGGGAAAATCTTACAACGGTTTCCAGAAAAAGATTGGCCTGACACACCCTTCATCGAAGGCATAGAACTCGTAAGATTTTTTTATTAGTATTATACACCTACGCATAGTAAATACGTGTCTGAAATAGTTTTGCCAACCCCACGGCTGGGCTTTATCCATGAACCAGCAGCCACCAACTTTTTTCGTCTGTGTATTAACAGACATCGACGCCAATCGTCATTATTGTGCCTGCCTGTGCTTCCACGAAGTCATTGCATTGACTCCTACCAAAACTATTGACGAGGTGGGTTTTCTAGTACATACCTCTGCAAATAATATTTTTTATGTCTATACTCTATATTTCGTACTTTGTAAGCCTCTTGATTGTGCTGTTCAAGCATATATAAATTAAGCGTAACAGTTCTCAAGTAGTGTATTTTACAATTATATTTTCTGCTATGAACCCATTAAGTCTTTTCTAACTCCGAAGTTCAGCTATCTTATGTTTATTTGAAGAATTTTTCTTCAAGACCATTCTGACACATCTCATGAACTATCTTCTAATTACGTCTATTTCTAGTTGGAGGAACCGTGTGAGATTATATCTCCCTTGCTGCTCAACCAGTCCTTCGGTTCCACCCCCTTGGCTGTTTTACCTAACCATGGTCACCATAGTCTTACTTACGCCCCGAAATGCCTCGTCTTGGTTTCCAGGCTATATTTTCCCGAAGCTTTTCGTCATTGCTTGGGCCTGCTCTACACCGTACATATGGAAGGCATGGGATTGCCGCCTGAGACCTTGGTAGGCAATCTGCTGGCTTGTGTCCAAGTCCCACCAGCTGGCGGACCTCAAATCCGTTACAGTTTAGGCGCGGGGGACAAGCAAGCCCTTCAGCCGCCGTTATCCCCTTCGCTGCCCGTCACGGGCACCTGCGTAGCTACCTTATTCGACCAACTAGGTATAAAAAAACTATGCTTCACAATAACCACCTTGTCTTATTTTGCTTATTGTGGTCTTTTTCGTGTAGGTATAAGGAATGTGGTTTTCCTGGTTTGTGCTCTCTTGACAGAGCACAAAGTTCTTGTTCATTCTGCGTCTTATTCCAGGCTCACTGAAGCTTGCCATGCTCTTACGTCATTGCTCTTTCCATTTCGGTACGGTCACGTCTATATCCCTGTTTTGCCTGCCCCGTTGTTAGAGGTCCTCTCCACGCCTACTCCTTTCTTAATGGGCATTCATTCAGACGCCGCAAAACACGCAGTGGAGTTACTGGATGTGTTAGTGGCAGATTTAGACGGTGGCGCCATTACTGTACCAGAAGGCACTACCGTTCCTGTATTGGCCGAGCCGTTGTACTCGCAACTCATCAATGAATTGGGTTTAGTCCTTCATCCGGAGTTAGCGCAAGCGGATTGGGCTTTTCCGCCTATGGCTGCAAATCCACCTAAAAATCCGCACGCAGTGGACAAAGAATTGCGTGCTTGCGTACTACGAGCCTGGGCCCGGCTTCTACAAGGCTACAGAACGTGTTTGACACTCGTCAGAATCCATCCGAAACCGGTCCTGACCTTCCACCATGCGCGATTTCTAGCTGGGAAGTTTTTAATGCATTGCACGTTTTCGCATCGTGTTCTGCATTGCATGTTTTTTGGAAGTTTCGTGCAGGAACGTGGAACGCCTTGGCGAAGAACGGACGTTTTTGATGAATTGCAAAATGAACTGGATCACTGGCTACGACAGGAAGCCGAGGATCCTCGTGTTGCCATGACCCACATAAAAGTGTGTTTTACGTCACTTTTTAAGGGATCTCAAGCTGAGGTTCTTAAACTATATATATTTTTTTACGGATAGGAATTGGCTGATAAATTGTATTACAACGAACACCCGCACCCTGGAGGATGTGTGCAGAAAGTACCATTGCCAACCGAAGGAGCCTTTACGCGGATCCATCAACTGCCGTTTCCCGCTCTCAAAGCGTCCATCGTTGCGGACGTGATGGAGCAAGCCAAAAAGCATCAAAACCATGCCGCAATGTAAGTTTCCGAAATTTTGCGTTACATGTGTACCTCCATAAACTGATGTTATCGATATTACTGTTTACTCGATTTTTCAACTGCTCTAACTTCGTTTAGAACTCACTTTTTACATTTACGTATATTTTGAACTGTTTAAAAATCTTATTACACCTGAATAGTGGTGAATTTGTAGTTCCTATAATGTGAAAAAAATATTATTTTGCTTGATATTTAGTAACTAAAAGTTGTTTGTTTCTTACTGATTTTTTATGAACTAAATACTTTAATAGCTTAGCGTCTGTAAAGGGCAGCACTCCAAGGTTAGTACCACCAGGACCTGCATTAAGTCCCTTGCAAGACACACGTGTTGGTTTTAACAACTCAGCTCGTCGTCTCGAAGTAAGCTTACAATACCAAGAGTTGGCCAGAAGAAATTTTAATGCGGTTTGGGACTAGGTATTGAAACAGTGTATTGGGTACATTTTCGAGGGAAAAATTTCGGATGCGAAGAAGAGCTTGCCTGCAGCATTACGCGCGTTACAATCTCGTGGTGTACGTTCTGCTTTGTGCACGGAACTTCGATCACATGTCCAAGGCAATAAAGCTCTCTTGGATTCACAACAGTTTGATCTTGTTGTGAGGCTTATGAACTGTGCGCTACAGGTAATCCTTGCTGGAGTGATAATGGAGTACCCAAAATTTGCTATGTTTGTCGGCTGTTAATATTAACATTAGTTTTCCTTTATTTTCCAAACGTAAATTAACATTATTTTGAATTTTTTTAGCTTTGTGAGTTTTCTTTTTCTGTGAAGCCGTTTTTCGGCATGAGTTGTATTAGTTGCCATGCAGTTCACACTTCCGATTTTGTAACAATATATTATTGAACTTGTCCGGATGTGATTAGCATTAAGCACCGTAATGAAGGAGTAAAACGCTCCTAAACAAGTTAAACCGTATGCTTCGATTTCCTTCTTTAAAAAAATCTTTGTATTTTGTATAATAATCGATGTGTTTGAATTAAGGATGATGGCTTGGGTGACGTTGAAGGCTCTGGTGTGGCAGCTGCTTTGTTACCGCTGTGCACGACATTTTGCCGCAAGCTGTGCCCAGGAGTGTTTCAGTTCGCTTGCACATGTATCCAAATGCATTCGGTCTGGCAGAGTTTAGCCTTTTGGGAAGCTGCGTACTATTCGGGGGTCCAAAAGGGCATCACAGCCCTGTACTCGCAAAGTGGCCAGAATAACACGCGGACGAACATATCACCGCTAGATGTCGCCGCCGAACAGATGCGCAAATGGGCGTCACTTTCCGCAGGTAAAGTCCGCTGTAATTGTAATCTTATAGTAGCATCCTGAATTAACAAACAACAGCATAAGCTAATTACTAATCGTCACGAACCAGTCACATCTATGCATGAACTTGTCGAAGTTCTGACTTACCTACCGCAATTTACGGACATTTATCAATGTCGGACTCCCAGTTCCTTTGATTCAGGCCTTTTTTTGTATTAAAATAATTCAGAGTTGGATCTATTTCTTTACAGAGGAACAGAAAAGTGCGTGTTCCAGCGAAGAAAGCATTGTTTACAGCCAAGCTATCCATTACGTCACAATCATGTTCCACCTCTTGTTACCTCTCTCCGCCGGCGTTAACAACAATTCTGGTTCAACCGGTCATAGTCGTTTCCGTTTGTCACAGGCTGACCAGGATACTGTGTCCAACAGCCTAGCGGAAAGCAGTGTCTCGGAAGCGGAATCAGGATTTGAAGACACTTCTGGGCCCGGGGGGGTTTTGTCCAGCGACTCACCCATCGTTACGGCGGCGGTGCGTTTGGTTAACAACTTCTTAGACCGCGTTTGCACAGAAGGCGGTGTGACGGCCGAACATTTGCGCCAGTTGCATTCGATGGTCCCGGGCGTGGCTTCGATGCATCTGGAAACGCTGGAAAGCGTCGCTCGGGAGGCGCGAAGTCTCCCACCTATCCAGAAAGTGCAGTTAACGACGCCGTTCTTCCTCCCGGGCGAAAAGCTCGTGATTTCTGACCCTCTGCGCGTTTACCTGTTAGCGGATGGACGTGAAGATGTCATGGTCTCTTCGACCTATTTGCCTGCTCAAGGGGCACTCTTTTTAACTAGTTACAGACTGATATTCAAAGGCACACCTTGCGATCCTTTCGGTACGCTGTTTTTCCTTTTTAAGGAAAAAGTTTTATCAACATACTCGTGCTGATGAATTTTAATTATTTTTTGCTTGTTTCATTAGCGTGCGAAAAGAGCGTTGTGCGAGCATTTCCCGTGACGTCGTTGACAAAAGAAAAACGTATAAGTGTACAATATTTATCAGCTATGGATCAGTGGCTGCAGGAAGGCTGGCAGTTGCGATCTAACACCTTTCAGGTTTGTTGGCAGTTTTACGTTTCAGTTTTCCTGTAAAGTGTGAAGGCTGTTATTGGCTAATTGTTATCTATTGTTTGTTTTGTTTTATCTTTTTTCGTACGTTTTTGTTATTATGCGCCTAACTTTATCTGTGGAATGCGATCTTATTGCAGTTATTGCGTGTTGCGCTAGACGAAGAGGTTTCTTCCGAAACCGTGGAGCAGTTCCGTAAAGCGGTGCATCGATTAAAACATCCACCTTCTGTGCTTCATTACTTTGCGTTGACTGGGCAAGAATCTCTGCCTGTGACTCCCCTACATAAAAACAAAGAAAAATCTGCAACTTTGAGGTAAGTTCGTGGAAATAAGGTTGAGAAGTGTCTTCAAGAGACTGTGGATTTGAATAAGCGAAAGACTCCTGTAACATATTTAGGGGTATTACGAAGAAAACTTTGTCGCGAGTGGGACTGAAAATGATGGACAAGCGACCCAGGTTTATATTGGGAACTCAGAGCAATGGGAAGAGTTCCGCACGCAAGTCAGAGGATGACAACGAATCGGGTAAGAAGTAGTACGTAGGGATGATATTGCGAGACTTAATGGGTTACAATGTTATTTTCATTTATATTTAGGAGAAGAAGAGGCCATAAATGTTCCTACAGTGATAACCACTCAACATGTGAGCTGGGAAACGCTTTGCGAAAGCTCCTATGTTAAGGACTGGCTAAGAGTGGGACTCATTTCTAGAAACGGTAACCAGGGCAAGGAATCTTTTCGATTGACGGCAGCAAACAATCATTACGCCTTGTGCCGTTCGTAAGTTTTTTTTACTTTCTCTTGTGATTTGTCCTGTTTTCTCAACTATGGCACTTTCAAACTGTTTTGTGTGTGAAAAACCTACAGTACTTACAAACTAATTAGTTCTAGTTTCTCTATTTACTTGTTAAGAGCCCACCAAAGAAGTGAAGATTTTTTGTTTTGTTTCCGAGTCATTTAAAACATTTACCTGAGGAATGTAGCTAATCTTGAAAATTTTAAGAATGTTTTGTGACGCAGTGCTAGAGTTTTAATAAGAATGAATGGTTTCATTCACAGAATGACCATGAAAACAATTAGCGTGTAGCGAATAACATTACTTAACGCTATTCTCAGAACTTTTCGGGCAAAACTTGTGTAGCAAAATTCGGCCATCTGAGAAACTGTCTGCATGCGTAATTCTAAACTACATCGTAGCACCGAGGATCTGTTTCTTGTAATGAAAAAAAAAAGTTTCTGTTTTTAGTACTTTTAAGTTTAGTACTGAAATTTTTTAAGTTTTAGTACTGAAATTAATGGAATTGCGAACCCCCTTTTAGATACCCGGCCGTTTTACCGTGCCCCTTTACCGTGTCGGACGACAGCTTACGTCGAGTAGGACGTTGTTACCGGAGCGGGCGCTTGTAAATTCTGACACTCCGTTAGATTCGTATCCCCTAATGTCTTCCACGTTTATTGTGTACTAGGCCTGTGGCGACATGGCGGCATCCCCGCACACAAGCAGTGTTGGTGCGTTCCGCTGCGTTGCATGGTAAAGGCCTTATGGCTTTATTGCGGCCCTCGTCTTCGGCCACAGTTACTCCCCATCCAGCTTCTAATGATGCTCCCCATTCAAGCATTGAACAAGAACGCCTTCTCGCCGCTTTAGTAGCCGCTACGCCGCGAGCATATTTGCTGCCCAATGCATGGTCCATGTCAGATTCCACGCTTTCAATTACGTCGCTCATGGTAACGGCTGGAACTTTAAGTTGGGAAGCTGAAAGCCGAGAAGCTTTGACCTTAACGCCAGATTTGCGCAGAGAAAACGCAGCAGATCGGGGGAACACAAAGTAAGTGATATCTAGAAGCTTGACGCCAGATTCTAGCCTTATTTAAATCACTATTCACTCCTAGATCTCGTAACTCGCGTTGGGGATCATTAAAAGGGCGAAGACACACCACCACGGCCAACACTCTGAGCCCTACTATGGGGCAGAGTGCTCAAGGGTCACCGACTGCAGTTAACACGCTAGAACCTGCAGCGTTATACGTTTTAGGCGAGAAGACGCAAATGAGGGTAATGAAAAGCGAAACGTACACGAAAATCGAGTTCGTACCCATTGACATCCCTGAAGTGCGCCATGTGCGTAACGCGTTCAAAAAACTGATGCGTGCCTGCGTTCCGTCTACTGTGTCACAAGAACAAGATCACGGTTTCTTGCGGTATAACACTCTATTACCTTTTTCTCTTAATGATAAAATGTTAGAAAAAAATGAACAAGTCGTTTAATCGAGGTTTTTATTTCCCTGTGCGGTGGTTCTAGATTACTAGAGAGTTCTGATTGGCTCACGCAGCTTTCAACCTTACTTCAAGTGTCGGGCAGTGTCGTGGATTTGCTTGATATCCAAGGATCTTCCGTTCTGTTGTGTTTGGAAGAGGGATGGGACGCAACAGCGCAAATTGTTAGTCTGGCACAGTTATGCTTGGACCCGTACTATCGCACCTTGGAAGGTTTTCGTGTGTTGTTGGAGAAAGAATGGTTAGCCTTTGGGCATCGGTTTGGACACCGCAGCAATTTGGGGCCAGAACCGCTCACTGCTGGTTTCACGCCGATTTTCTTGCAGTTCCTGGACGCAGTACATCAGCTGCTGGTCCAGTTTCCGTTAGCGTTTCAGTTTAACTCATTTTACCTCAAGTTCCTGGCGTACCATACCGCCTCCGTGAGATTCAAAACATTCTTACTGGATTCGGAACAAGAACGTAGAGAAGCGGGTTGGATCCCGGATGGTCATGTAGCCACTTCCCGTAGGAATTCGCTGTCAAGGCCTGGGATGAATTCCGATAGACGGACTTTAAGTAAGATTGCATTGTACCAAACTTTCCTCTTCCCCTTCTTCTCCAATAACGAGCTTTTTTTCAAAAAAAATATAAAACTTAGCCGGACGTTTGGAAGTTTGTAACAAACAGTATTCTGATGTTCATTGTTTCTTTTCTAGATTCCATTCAGTCTGTTTTCGAATATGTTCAGAAAGAGTGTGCGAAATCGACTGTTTTCTTCAATTTGTATTACAGTCCGAGTCGTTTAGTAAGTTGTACACATTATTAAGGAGTATTTTGCCAGATCAAAAATTCTTTTCGCTTTTGCTACAGGTTTTGCGTCCTCATTGTCCACTGTCGAGTCTTGTATTGTGGGATTATTATGTTAGTGAAGAACTCGGACATGGGCCGGCTTATGATCTGGAGTTAGCTGCCGGAGATATATCTCGTGATGAGGAAGAAAACTTGGCTATGCAAAGCGGGACGAAAGTTGGTGAAGTTCGTCGACGAACCATCACTCGAGGGTAAGGAGAATTTTCCTCTTTTTTTAGAATGCAGGTTTTTTGCAAAGAAGCAAATCTTTGAGGTTCGCGGTGTCAGGCTCACGTAGCTAGCATGTAGAAAGCCTATAGGCCTATATTATTTCGATGATTCGGTGAAACTGGATTATAATGTTCCCTGTTTACTTTTATGTATTAATTAATTAAAATGCACGTTTGATTGCAGATTCGACAGTTTTCTACAGAGGGAAGCTGACGGTTGTAGCTCCATTTTGGAAACCATTCGTCGTTTGGAAGCCGAACTGGATCTTCCCACGCACAATATGACCACGGTCTTGGAAAGACTGACTATAGCGTCACCAACTGGCGAAAACGAGGATAGCAGCGTGGCTGCGGCCCGTAGTTATGCTCGTAGTGTGCACAAACAGCAAACTGTTCAGCTGTTGTTGAAAGGAAGAGCACAATGCGGCGGCAGCCATAATCCAGTGAGCGTAGCGACGTCCACTGGTATGGAGCGCGGAGCTACTTTATATTCCAACCCGCATCGGTTTGAAAAGCACAATTACGGTACACCGAGCTATTGCGATCTTTGTGGACACGTTCTTTGGGGAATTGTCAAGGTAACGTGGTATTTTCTTTCCTTTTGGAGACCGGTACAAAGAGAATTTTATCTGGTTTATCAGACGGGAGTACGTTGCGTTGACTGTGGGTATAACTGCCATGAGCGTTGTATTGACGCGGTACCCAAACATTGCCCGAGGCATCGGGATCATTCCAAAGATGTTGGAGTCAAAGAATCGGACCTGAGCACCAACGAATTCGACAGCGCAGACAATAACCGTACTTTCTTCCCCGCGTTCGGCTCCACCCAATCCAATGAAACGCGAAGTCATGAAGGTTGGTTGTACAAACGCGGGGCCTTATTGAAAGGGTGGAAGCAGCGCTGGTTTGTGCTGGATTTAACCCAACACCAGTTACGATATTACGATTCTTCGGAGGATTCAGCGCCCAAAGGGTTTCTTGACCTGGCGGAGGTTGTTTCAGTTAACTTCGCCTCACCTGCACCCGGAGCGCCTAAAAAGGCGGAGGAGAAAGCCTTTTTCGACGTAATTGAAGTTCTATTTCCATGAAGAAATTAGTTTTAATGGATTTCTTGGTTTGTAGGTGAGAACCGTGAAGCGGACGTACAATTTTTGTGGATTAGATGCTACTGCTGCACAAGAGTGGGTGGAAAAATTGCAAGCGTGTCTGCAGTAAATGATGATGGAAGCGAGGCAAAATGTGTTCAGTCAGTGCAATATGAAAGAGGGTGTCTGAAACGTTGAAAAGGGCGTGTTAAAGTTGTTAACGATACTCCTGTTCAGGTGAACTGTGCGTGTTTTTCGGACTCTTTTAAGAAAGCTTGGAGCTTGTGTTACCAAATTGTTTTTGGACGCGAGCCGTAGTTGTTTTAAGCTTGTGTGTTTGAGAGCTTATGGCGGTTTTCCCAGTATGGTGTTTCATAATCGATACAAAAATTCTAGCAAAGAATAAAGTTAACCTTTTCTCGACTACTACTACTGTTTCTGTGTTTCGTTGGCGTGGAAGCACCTTCAGCTCTAATAAATGAGAAACACAAAGAAAGCTCAGTTTATGGACAGGAAAAAGTGCAGTACTTCTCTGTAGCATAAGAATCACGAACGAGTAGCTTTTGAAATGGGACTCAGATGTATAGTGATGAGCACAAAATCTGTAGGCTTACTTGTCGAATCACAGAAGTCTGAGCCTCTCTCATGCATGACTGGAGTGATCATAGTAACGCCAAAATTCTTATAGAGGCTTAAAAGATGTTCGGTTATAACCTTTTTATATCTGTACAATATACAATACATATAGTGGAAGCTGGTTATAACGAAAACGGTTAAAACGAAATATCGATTATAACGAAATAACATGTCGGTCCCGACAAAATCCTATCTCTTTACATACGTTTTCCTTCGGATATAACGAAACAAAATATAGGTTATAACGAAAAGATCTTCGGTCTTCGAAGACCGACAAAGCAACTTTTTTTCTGTTTGAAAGTCTTGGGTTACCCTCTCCGTATTTAAAAAAAAAAACTCGGCATAAACTCCGCTCTCCTTACCAACTCTTACCATTTGACCAAGCGTCCCCTACTAGGGCGTACAACTGATGGAAATGCTTCTAGAGCAGGGTTTCTTAACCGGTGGTCCACGGACCCCTTGGGGGTCCGTGGAAAATTTTAGGGGGTCTGTGAGTAAAACACGAAATTCATACTAACGAGAACCGTAACACGTAGAAAATAGTTGCTTTCCTCTAAGTGTAATACTAAACGTAGTACTGATTTTACTAGAAAAACATGTCACCTTGTGTAGGTCTGTATATAACGTCTAAAATGGAGCGAGAAATGGCCTGGCTTATACTATAGAAACCGCAAAAGCTTGAACTCCGT
>JAHZNP010001378.1:0-20702 GCA_020615345.1 Triops cancriformis
CTTCCTGCTTTCGCTAATCTCTCGTGTTGACGGTCGAGCCTCTCGTTTTTTCCGGGTTCATGCGAGTCTAGTCGAGTCCGAGTCCGGTCTTACCCGAGTCGAGTCGAGTCTGAGTCCGGTCACTCCGAGTCGAGTCGAGTCTGAGTCGGTCTCATCCGAGTCGAGTCGAGTCCGAGTCGGGTCTCATCCGAGTCGAGTCGAGTCTGAGCTCGACTCCACTCGACTCAACTCGAGTCGAGTCTTTTGCCAACACTACTTGGAACGTGTGGTTTACGTAAAATTTTTCTTACAAATTTTAGTTGAGTTTCCCGACACCAGCATCACTGAGCAATGGCAGGTCGCCCACCAAGTCTTATGGGAACGTGAATGCGAATCGCACAACCTTATCGGAATTCTTGAATGCGCAGCAAAGGGAAATTAACATTGTGGAAACCTCCCCTGTGAGCAAGAAGCCATCTTTGGTGGGGAACAAAAGCGCGCTAAACGCCGAGGACGAAGTGCGCAATCTCAGGAATGAGCTGGCCGCGAAGGATCGACGTATTGCGGAATTGGAAGATCAAGTCCAGCGCTTGCAAAAGCAAGTGACAGCGTATACAACGCAGACGTCACCAAGTTAATGAGAAAACATGCAAAAATGATTAAGAAAAAAGAAGTAAAGGAGAAAAGAGAATTTGTGGGGCGAAAAAGAGGATTGTATATTGTATATAGCTATCGTATTTCTTCAGCATCGCGCACTGACAAATCAGGAAGCTTTCCTAAATACTGACAGCTTACATTTTTTCGACTTAATTGCATCACTCTTGTTTTAAGAGAAGTTATGCAAAAATTCCGTGTAACAAAATCCAGAACCAAAATCATTGCGCAATTTTTTCTTGTCGACTTGCAGTGCAGCACACACACATGAAAAGACACGAAAGCCTTCTTTATTTTACTTATTTGATGGAAGCTTGCATTGTTTTTTTGCCTTTTGTTCGCTGGACGAAGAAAAGGACAAGGGATTCCCAAAGCGTGCAAATTTTTGCCCCTTTCCATGCGCAGCAATACATTGCGCAGCCAACTTTTTAGTCCCTGGCAGCTTTACAAACTCAGCTGGCATTGTTTTACATTTAATATATTTATTTAAAACTTACAATGTTAATTACAAGTCCAATAAGAGATTTGGCTTTAAAGTGTTTTTCTAAAAATATATTTTTATCCGGAGACGCGTTCGCCGATCCAAGGTCGCAGATCTATGCGCGGAATTGCTTCACTGTTGCAAGGAACTCGTTGGTTGAATCCGCGAGCAGCGCGGAACGCCAACGGCTGGATACTGTCGATACTGCCGTCGTTATTGTCGCAAATGACGCGAGCTAAGCTGGCTTTGCGCAATTGCGCAAGTTGATCTGCAAGATTTAAGAAATTGCGTTGAAATAGCGATAAATTGCATGACAATAGACACGTACCTAGGGTGAAAGAATGCGACTGGCCGCCTAAGTCGTAGAAGAAGCGATCGGCTTTCTTGATTCGCGCAAACTGGTCGCCAATGATGCAAGTGAAGGTGGGACCGACGAGAGCGCCAACTACCGGCTTTTCTGCTAAGCCTCCGATGAAGAGGTCAATGTCGTCCACGTGCCGGTACACCGTCTTGAGGGCGGGGATCATTTTCACGTCGATGTGGTCCGCGAGTTGTTCAAAATTGCGCACACGGCCCAAACCGCACACTTCGCGGTAGGCGTTATAACCGGGCAAGCCGTGGTCACGACCGCGTTGAAGGTTGAGGGATACCAAATCGAAACCTAGAGGGCTCCCTCCTCTGAAGAGTTTGCTGGTCACCTAAAATGCGTAGTTTAGGCTTGGGAAGGAAGCTAGAGGGCGGTGGGGGCATATTACCTCGCTGGTCACAGAGAAATCAAAGTTTTGAGACTCCTGGTCCAGTAATCCGCGCGTTGCTGCGTCAATCCACCCCGTAGTGCGTACAACGGTGGGATCGTTCATGTTGGAGCTGATGGTAAAGCTGCGGTCGCTCTTGTGCAGATTGGTGAACAGTCTAAAAGAAATGGTTGGTAGTACGGTTCTTGCTGCATAAAAATGCGCAAAATCGCGCAGATTTGGAACTACTTGATAATTCCTTGAATCATAGAATGGCCCATACGGAAAGCCGCTGTGGCGAATTCAATGTTGACGTTCGGGTTTATGGAAGGATCGTAACCTTGGAAGTAATCGGTGCGCGATGGCGCAATGCCATAAGTGCGCAAATAAGAACGGCCTACAATTATAAGTTAGAAATGTATTCGATTGAGGAAGAAAATTTCATTGTTACCTAGGACAATTGGAAGCCATTCATTGAAAGTAATGTGCTGCAATTGCGCAATAACTATTCTGCGCGTCTCTTGATAAAGAACTTCGTCGCTCCATTGAGGATTAAGTAGCGCAAGCTGGTCTGCAATGCGGTTATGCTCGCGCAGCCACATTGTGTGCATCAAAGTGAGTTGCACTTGCTCGTTAACACGCACATCGCCAGCATCGAAGCAAGTTTCGCGCAAACAAGTACCGTTACTGGGCTGTATCGGCAAAAAGGCTGTGCCTTGTGAATTGGGTGAACTACGCAGTTTCCCACCTTGCATGGTACGCAGTCTGGTAGCTACTAGCAATGTACTGCCGTAGATTTGGTTGCCGTCCATGTATTGCGTTAGTTCATTCATCTAACATTTGCAATATTAGGAGGACACCCTTAAGTTAATTTTATGAGCGTTTACCACTTCCGCGTAACCTAGACGGCAATCTGGACGTGGTGCCGGCAAACTGCGCACAAAATTCATGCAACGCCGCCGGGACGGTCCATAGGTGGCGTCACTCGCTGGGATCTCAATAGGAAAGCATTGAGGGTGAACGTTCGATCCGGTTTGGAATTCCCCGCTAGGAGTGCAGCATTCGATACCGCTTTGATTAACTTAATAATAACCCCATTACTTCGTAAGTTCCCTCAATTATGACAATCTAACTATGAAGAAACTCACCGAAAGTAAAGATGGGAGTTAGGTCTAAATCGTGATCGATAAATTGCCCCCATTGCATCACCATTAACGTTAACTCAGGACGAGGTACGTCGATATCGGGAATCAGAGTTGCACTCACTAGTCGCGCACTGGGCAAATCTTGACCGTCTGTGGCTTTCTTAGGAGCCCAGATACCTAGAATACAATAGAGTACAATTGGATTTTAAATTCAAATAACTATCAATTAATTACATTAAAAATATCTCAAGTGGTGCTGACAAACGTTTCGTCTTACCATCAGAATACACTGGAGACAGAATGCGTTGGAACGCCGTGAAAGACTTGCCCCACGAAGGATTCTGCAAATTGTTGCAGGATCCGTCCGGCGTCCGGTACTTAGATTGAGTACAAGTGGGCTCCACAGGGCAAGCTTGGCTCAACACATTAGTAGTTTCCACCGAAAATACGTTTAGACCGAAACCGCCTTGTTCAGGGGATAGATTAAACCTTGATAGTAACAAGAATAAAATCATAAGTAAATTATTTATTATTTTAATAAGGGTTTACTCATTACAATTCCTGGATTCTTCGCGTAGTTCCAATTACCGCTAAAGCGCGATCAGCCAAATCCATCGCATTTACACTTGTTTGGAAAAATTGCAAGTGACCAAAAGAGGGCGTATTGAATTGGACTTGTACGTTGCGTTGCTGCAGCTCTTCTTCGACGGTACGTTGGTCTTGCACTCCGTTCACGCCCACTTGCCCACTCTCTTCAAATAC
Source organism: Triops cancriformis (assembly GCA_020615345.1). NCBI lineage: Eukaryota > Metazoa > Arthropoda > Branchiopoda > Notostraca > Triopsidae > Triops > Triops cancriformis. The sequence continues at coordinate 3,756 of JAHZNP010001378.1, forward strand.
TGTATCGGGCAACGTGAACGTAATTGCCACTTTCGGTACTGAAATACGGAGGATCTGCGTTGGCGCCAAAGGAGCTTTACCCAAACAATTTTATTAGGCTTACTATAGTTTTCATTAGTACTTTGCTTTTACTTGTACACATTTCTTTTGTTGTTGATTGTTAAAATTTTCATTATTTTAATAAGTTTAATGATATTACTAGGGAAATATAGAAAATTGTGAGTTTTTTACTTACAAGCGTCCGCCATTAAGACCAAATCTGCGCAGCAGATACCAGAAGCCCCAGCTTCCAGAGTGCAGACTGAGGTTTCGGAAACGACTTCATCACCGATTAGTGTGGCACAATCACTCAAGGTGCGACAATGGCCATCCAGTCCTCTGGAAGTGCGACAATTACTTGTCAATCCCAACCGCTCATTAGGAAAGACGATTTGCGTAGTCCCCAAACCAAAGATGGCGTTCAAAATTAACCATCTTGCCGCAAGAGGGCTAGGCTTCCCCTATGAATGTACGTTTTGTCATTACTAATTGGTACAGAAATACATGTTTGTATGGTTACCATGTTAAATTGTAAACGAAATCGAACAGCCACTCGGGCACAGAGCGAGTATCAACTGAGCTGAGGTTGAAGCGTAACTTTGTTTAAATAAGCCTTGAAAGAAGGAGGGGCGTAACGAATTGCGTGATTTGGACACTGACCGGCGGATTTTTTCTCCTTTATTACTTTTTTTTTTAGTCTTGCACTTAACGTTCGTTTTAGTTACACCAGTGTGCAACAGTGTGTGAAGTCCACTGGAGGGATTTCCCGTCTGTTCTTTTCTTCCGAGTCCTCGAATTAGTCAGTCTGAGCTTGTCTTTCCAGTTTCCCAGCAGGGTCTGCTTAAAAGTTCTTTCAAGGTCGGGTTTTGAGAAGAACTTCTAGATACACGAGTAAAAAAGTTCCCAAGAACTCTTCCCGACTATCACGTATGCAAAAGGATTGTAACTTCCGCGGGAATTTCCTGATGGGATGGTAATAAGAAAGAGGTACAGCATGTGTCCTTGGCATGGATTTTTCGGTTCTTCAGGATCATTTTCTGAGGATGGATGTATTTTGCCGAGTTACCTTTGTCCTTCTTGATAGCATACGACTGCACAGAATTCGCGGTACGGAGAAAATGCATTACCATTACTTCAAACTTTGAGCAAATTAAAGGATGCGGTTGTCATTGATGCAGTGATTTACGTAGTCATCAAACGTGATTAAGGTGATAATGCGACGAGGGAAATGTCACATGTACGTGAGTGGCATAAAATCCGAAAAGTTGCCAAAACAATGGCAATGTGCGGATTTCCTGATTGCTTCCAATTTTGCAATGTAAACAGACCCTTTCTTTCGTACAAGAATTATTGTACTTTTCGAACAAAAAATTCCACTGAATTTTAACTAAGCGAAACGAGGCCTTGGTAAGTTTTTAAAAGCAAATGATCGAGAAAGAGAAAGGGACTCGAGTTAAACTCGACGAGTTTTACTGTGTAAGATTTTGTAAAATTCTATTTTACTTCAATTTATTTTATTTGTATTGTGTTTCAATACTTTTATTCTTTCTTATATATTTCTTGTCTCTTTCCAATTTTCTTTCAGATTCCTTTATCATTTTCTTACTTCTTTCCTATTCCTACCTCAATAACGATATTTATGCTCTTTCTGTCAGGTTAGAAAAGCGTCAAAATATCAAAATTTCTGCTTATAATTTCGCAATCATTTAGGTGCTTTAAATGAGCTCCCCAAACTCTACCATTGCGCAATGATGAAATTCGATTGTATTGTTTTAAAGGAAATGAGAACCACTAATAAATTTCGCTCAAAGGATTGCAGTAAATCCTGTATTACTATTTCACATAATAAGCCAAGAAGAATGCGCAAATTTAACAAATAGCATGTTTCCAAACTTGATTTACTCGCATTGACTATTGAACACGTCTAATTTCGTTGTTATGTTAGTTGAGAAAGAAGAAACATTAAAATTTGGTCCAGTTTTCCCACTTGTTAGCTTCTGGATCTTCGGAGCGGATGCGCATTTCTTGGCCAGCAATAGCAAACTGGGTGACGTAGCCACCAGTTACATCAGACCATGGAACGATGGTTATCACTGTAGCGAAAGGAGCGTGGCTAGGTTGTCCAAAATGCTTTTCTAGACCAACTGCATTTTTCTTCTTAAGTTCATGATACACTCCACGGCCTTTCGAGCGGTAGGTTGCGGGTTGCTCGTCTTCGTCACGGGTGTCAGCAATGTCCACCTTGTCTGCGGCGACGCCATCTTTAGTGGATCGAACTTCTACAGACGCTTTACTAGAACCGAACTTATTTTGAAAAGCTTGCAAAGCGGATTGAATGGCGCTATCCCGCGCTAAATTCATTCTTTCTTCTTGCTCTCGTTGATTAGCGAAAAGGTCTTCTTTCCGAACAAAAGTTCCCGTCATGTGGCCAATGACTTTAGCCACGATGGCATCTTCGTCACATCTCGTAGCCATGCAAACGTCGGCAGACTTGGCTTTGGTATCAACGTTCAGAGGTTCAGCTGTCGATCCACTGGAATCAGAGGTAGAAACCATGCGCTTGATTCTGTCTGCAAAGGGTTCTACAGTTTCGGGCCTTTGAGGCGTTGAAGCATTAAAGCTAGAATCAAGTAACTGTTCCTTTTGGCTTTTCTCTGGATCATTGTCAGCTGGTATTTGCGTTAAGTTTGAGCCTAGGGATTGGTTAGTGTAATTAGTATTGCTTCTGGAAATTGAGCGCTTTAGAATTATACCTGTTGAGGCTGGACTAGCGAGAATTACATGAATGTAAAAATAAAGTACAGCTATGTAGAAGACTAGCATTATTGAAAGACACTTGTTCCTTACTGTTCGGTAACTCCAAACTGACTGTCTTTGACATGAGGAATGAGATGTTGAAGTACTGATACTGGCGAACTGGGTACTTTTTGTGGATGTTACCCCGAAGGGTAGCAAAGAAAACGATCGCTTGAGCTCGAAGGATTGAAAATAGCAAGTGTACCACGTTTTATTCTCGGCACGAGTCTTACACGAGTTTCACTCCGCAAACGTTAGTTTTCGAAGGGGATGGAGGGTTTTATCCAGCTCTTGATTGAGGTCAATTTAATAGTGTAGAACGGAACATCTCGAAGTTGAGGGCAACATGCTTCGTATGAAAGTTGTTCGAACCACATTTTTTTTTTGCTCTTTGTTTTGCATGTAAAACAGTGAAGAGCTCCTCTATGTTTCCAAGATTTTTCTCGTGTACAGTATTTCTATTTACTTGCAAGAATTAGCGTACAAGAAAAGGTTTTATTGCATTCAGTAGGCAGGGACCAGCCAATCCTAAAAGTAATCGTTCTTAATACACTTGCACTAGATGGCAGCACGGGCATTAGAGCTTCTTTTCCAAAACCAATTCCTCTCCTTGTAAGTTATACCCGTGAGATATTCGAACGTTTTAACGTTAGTGCGTGTAATTCAGTGGTTCATGCTTTTGAAACAGAACAATTTCTTTCTAACGTTAGAAAGAGGTTTCAAAGGTAAACGTTGACCTTAGCTCTTGTAGAAGAAGTGTGCAATAGCCTACTGCAGATTTCGTGGATGTGTCATCGGTAAAAATTTATTTAACCTTGTTGTGAAGCCACAGCAATGTGTAAGTACTAAACTTATCACTTTTCTTCTCTAAAATTTCAGGAAAAGCAGACTACTGTTCTACAGTTCAGCTTGCAATATTCGCAGGTATATAAAAGTTGACATAAGGATTTGATAGAGGAATGAAAATCCAGTGTATTGAAAAAAACGTATTGAGGTAATTAGGATTCACGCCAAGCATTCAAATCCATACGCGGAATCTTCGAGTTCTCACAAGGTACGCGAACATTTCTAGAACAATTCCTAGAATTAATTCACTCAAAAATAAACATTGAAATAAACTCACGGAGCTTTAACTAAACGAAAAACGGAGGATTGTACCATCTTGAAATCATCCCCATTGTCGCAAAATAATCTTGCGAGAGTAACTTTCCGAATGTCGTGGAGTTGACCTAACCGAAAAGAAAAATAATCCTGTTCACAATTTTATTCACTGAATTGAAAGACGATAAAAGGAACGAATAAGTTTCCTAATTTAGATCAATCAGTGCGTAAAAGTAACCACTTATTAGACTGATTTTAATTTAGGGAAAAAATCAAGTGGAACAAAACGAGTGTTGAAAACCCTCGTGAACAGCAAAGTAATCAGATTAGTTTTTCGTGTTAATTACTTGGCGTGAAAGAGTGGGGTTGTCCGCCTAGGTCATAGAAGTACCGGTCGCCCTTGCGCAAGCGCAAAAACTGGTCAGCTGTAATACAGTGAAACGTTGGTCCAAGTAAGGAATCCTTCAACGGAAATTCGCTAACTCCGCCAGCGTACAGGTCTATGTCATCCACTGACGCGTACACTTTCTCGAATCCCACCAGTGCCTATCATTATATCGCATTACGTTTATGCCGCATAATAAAAGAAACAGACTTAGTTTATTTTAAAATTAGATTTAAAAATAAAAATGCAGAAAGTAGGGTAAATAACGCACATGCATAACTTAAGACAGCTATAGTAATATTTTTAAATATAATAAGAAATTAATCGTAAATAAATGAAAAATAGATAAAATTTACTGTAGGATCTATGTCATTCCTTAGATCATCAAAAGCTTTCGCGCGTTGCAACCCGCACAGTTCCCTGTAATCATTATAGCTGCGCACGCCATGATCTCGTCCTCGTTGGATGTTAATACTAACGAGGTCTTCGCCAAACGTTTCATTAACCCCTTGAAACAGATGATTCGTCACCTAAAGTAGCAATATGTTCATTCGCTTAAAAGTGATTTTTGGCCATAACTTTTAGTTACTTCAAGCGTAAAAGAGCGATCAACCCGCTGGGCAGGAAGCGAAGTAATTCCGCGTAGGGCGCCATCCAAATAATGGGGTAAGATCAGCTTCCGTGAGTCCTCGTACGTGTGACGCAGCAGCAAAATGTCCATGGGGCGATCTTCAGCGTCGAGAATCGGTATCGAGGGTTGAATTTGCGAATGACCCATGCGAAACGCTGCAACACCGAATTCATTAACTAGCGAAGGATTGACGTACTCTGAATAGCCCTCAAAGTACCCCACTGTAGGCGTGGTTAGACCATGTGCTACCGCGAATTTCTCTCCTAATGAAATTCAAATGTATGTAAATATAATAATACACGGAGACAAGACTAAACACGAAAATAAATAAAACATACTAAATATATGTGAATACTAAACATATGTATTTTTACTATCCAATACTAAAACACAGTTAATATATAAACTAGAAGGTAAAAATATATTTCAAAGTAACAATTGAATAGATAATAAATAAATGTAACGTAATATATAGGTAGCAACTGGATAATAGTAACTAAATTTTACAAGTGTAGCGAAGAAATAAATAGTTAACAAAAAAAGTTCGCGAATAGAAATATAAAAACAGGTAGAAATAATCATTCCAATAATTTTTTCAGTTTTTTGCTAGGGCCTAGGCTAATGGATGTTGCCCGTAGCAATATAATAAAACTTCAAATAATTTAAAACACACGAATAATACAAAATACATAGATAATAACTGGAAATATAAATACTGTTTACGTTTAAGAGCGAATTTTGTAAGACTTAGAAAAGACTGTGACCTAAGAGGATTGGGAGGTACTCGCTGTACGTAACATGTTGTAGAATTGCGATAACGATCCTGCGCGATTCTTGGTAAAGGCGCTCGTCGGACCAACGGGGATTCAGGTGCGATAATTGGGTAGCGATTCGGTTATGTTCCCTCAAAAGAATTGTGTTGAATACCGCGGTAGTGAATTGTTCTTGGACACGACTATCTCCTGCGCAACAAATCTTAATGCAATTACCGCAACTAACTGCTTAAGGAATCGAAGATTCTTAAATAACCCAATACGTACCGGCCTCGAAACAAACAGGCGCCTCAAATTGAGTGTTGGCTCGCCGGGGCAAATAATCCCCGTGCTCTGTAACAGATACACGCAGTTTTCCTTGCACAAAACTGCGCAATGAGCGCGCAACAGTCTCTGACGAGCCGTAAATGGAAGATCCGTCCAACCAATGAGTCACTTGATTCATCTTCAGCAAAGATTTGTGAAATATCTACATTGATTTATAACTTTAAACCTGCTCTATGTGTCCTAGTGTACAGTCTGAACGCAAAGTCCATGTACTGCGCACAAACCCGATACATCTGCGGTGCAAAGGCGCGTAAAACGGATCCCCCGCTGGTAAAGCGATGGGGGCGCACCAAGGATGCGTAATCGCTTTTGGCAAGAAATCGCCGTCTTTGGTACAACATGCCAGTGCTGTCCCATTTGCTGTAAACATTTACGTGTTGAAAACATGACTAAGTGAGACAGTAAAATTACCGTGTAAAGCCCTCGGGGAATGAGAGAAATCGTGCGCTAACATTTGACCCCATACCATGAATATAAGAGTAACATCTCGGAGGTTTATTAGCTGATCGTTCATAACAGTTAGGGTGACTAAACGCGCCGAAGGGAGTTCTGCATTGTTGATTACACTTCTTCGGAGAGATTGCAAGCCTACGTAGCAACATGTAGCTGGTTTGCGTTCAAATACGCCATAGAGTGTAAATAAAATAAAAATGTACAAGAAATAAAGTATACAAAAAATAAAATGAAGAGAAAATAATCTTTTTTAACAGTAAATAAAGTGTACTAAACTAAAATAAAGTGTAAATAAAAATTGTGGGCTAAGGAGTGATATATAGAGTTAAGATACCGTCACTGTAGTTGGGTGGCAATAGCCGTTGCGAGGCGGTGTAAGTTTGTCCCCAATTGGGGTAACAGAGATTGTTGCAAGAACCGTCGTAGTGACGATAGTGCGTACCAGGAATACACTGAGGTTTAGGGAAACATTTGGATGGATAGTTCGCTAACCCTTGACCCGCTTCGATAGGTGTTAAATGGAATCTTGAAAAATGTAAAGAATTTTTGTATGAAAATGATGGTAATTATTCGTTGAACTTGATGTATACGTGTGTTGAAGGAAGCGGGTGGTTTCAAGGGCAGCGATAGCGTCACGGAAGATGGAACGAGCTTTTACAGGTTCTTGAAGGAAGAAAATGGTACAAGCTGTTCGCTTAGCGCGGAATATTGTTTTCTCCAAGAGGTGATGCTCAAAGGTGTCGAGGTCACGGACTACATTGTGTCCTACGCGTGCTGCGTGGTCCAAATCACTTTGGGTTAAGTTGAAGCTCAACGACAAAGAAATTCTCGGTTTCGTCTTCAAAACTATGTTAAAATGCAAGTAAAATATTCTTTCATTTTTTAGACCGAGGAGGTCCTAGTTACTTGCGGAAGGGATGTTAGTTGCGAACTTATTGTTGTAAGTATTGGACGGTGGAGGTGTATGACACTCTGTAAAGTATGTAGAAACAAAGTACTTTTGTTAATCTATTATTATTAGTGCTTTTAGCACAATTTTAATTCAGTTGTTACTTGAATGGTCGATGTAATCGCAGACAAATTTTGCTGGTTTTGAAGCAGCAATGATTGCAATTATAATCCATTCGACATAGATCGTCTTCCACGTCATGTTCTCACCATTTGTGACGGATTAGAAGAAAGAGTTTATCACGAATTTTCGAATGTAAACAAGGACTTCAACAATCAAAAAAGGAAAAGCGAATGTAACATAGATCTCGCTGTACAGTACTCGTCAGAAAAACAACCCAAATAAACAGTCCTATTGCTAACGGCCCAAGCCATTGTGAGGAAGCATTGTTTGTGGTCAAAAACGTTCGGAAGGCGGAAAAGAGGGACACCGCTCGGGCCGTTAGACACCTGACGGTTTGCTTGGGTCGTTTTATTTGGCGAGTTACTGTACTGTTACAGTGGCAAAAACCCACATCTGAACGTCAAACGATGATCCGTAGAACATTCTCGAACAAAGTAACAATGAAAAGTTGTGGAAAGGGTATTGTTCTGAAAGTTTGAACAGTGAACGACAGGCTTTCTTTCGTCACAGAACGCGTGTGTTTGCAGCGTAGTAGGATTTCCTTGTTGGATTGTCGCAAAACCGGATGAAGTAGCTGGCGAAACGGCGGATCGCCTGTTCTGGGCTGCTGTTGTCTATAATTACCCTGAAGGGTTATACGTTTGTTCGATTTGACTGTGCTTGGCATATGCGGATTGCCTAGGCGCTTAGAGGGCTGTACAAGTTTTGAGTGTTGCTTTGCCATCGAGTAGAAATAGAGAAACACAGATACTGTAAAGCTAAACTACACAGACAGATGGGACATTTTTAATTCTCACCTCAAACTTTATCAGTGGAAGCCCTTGAAATTTAACGCTTTAGTAATCTAATTAGTAGTTATAAATTCATTTGCTGCCAGGTTGCATAAATATGTGAGAAAAAACTTCACGATAATTTGAGTCAGAATTGGACAAATTCAACTCAGTGAACTGAACTTGACTTTTCCAGAAAGTATTTAACGTTTTGATAATTATTTTTTATTGAACATAATAAATTCGGTTGATTATCATACAATTCGAATAACATTTTGTCACTGCAAAAAAATCTTGAATTGACTTAAGAAACGATTGAGTTTCAGACAATTTTGTTTCATGTTTTCTTTCGTATCTCGACGCTATACAACCTGCTATATAAGGAAAATGTATGGGCCCTCGAAACCTATAGGCTCTGCTTTGCGCACTCATCTCTCAGAGCTGCAATGCAATTTTCACGTCACTTATTGTTTCGCTTCCTTTATTTAACCTTTGAGTTGAATTCGTCTTTGACTCGGAAAAGCGAGAAATGAATTGAATTCATTTTAACGCAAAAGACTACAAAATGAGTTGAATTAAACTGACTTAAATTTCGAAATTTCAAAAGAATTTGAATTTCGGAAATTCGTTTTCAGGAAGAATAATTAACTAGCGTAAGTTGTAATTACTTGTGAGCTGAAAAGAAGATAAAGGTTGGCATAAAAAATCCGAAAATCCGTGCATTCCTCCAATAAATTTGAGTCCCCTTAGCTTGTTCGAAACGGCACGAAAGAGATTAATCTGAAAGTCAATTGACCATTTTTTTCGAGGTTTTCACGGTTGGATAACTGCAGATGTGTGACCTGAATATTCTATCATTAAACACTTTCGTTGTAAATGTATGCGAGTTGGCCGTAACACGCGACGAGGATTTTGCAGATCTTTCTAACGTCATTCTTTTGACCTTTGTCCCTAATCGTCTCCAATTGCTACCGTTGTGAAATTCGCCACTATCCTTTGTGTCACTTGTACCACCAACGAGTACTATTTTTCTCGAGTATATTACTAAATTTCGTTGCGCCTGAATGAGGAACACTTATATATCAATATATTACGTAGCACAAGCCAAGAATTGTCAAGGAGAACAATAAAGTAACCCTTAATTTCTACACAACTGTCAAATAATTTTTGCTAGTAGAGCAGATACCACATAGTCGTAGTTACTAACTACCTATGCAACCCCATTTTCCTACATAATCACTCGATCGTTTTAGTAGACTCGTAAACATTCTTCACATGACTCCACAGTTTCGCACAGTTTTAATTACTACCAATATAATATCAATTGGCTAATAAAATTATTACGACGAAGAGTACAAAAGTATGAATAACACAGTGAGATGAAGAACTTACACACAACACCGCGTTTATCATAATAGGGAAAACTTTCTGTAGTCCGTAAAATGACGATGCGCCACCAGCGTTGATGCGGTATTTAGGTTTTTACGATGACATATTCTTGGTACAGGTTGAAGTGGATCCCAGTTTCACAGAAGGTGAGTGAAAACAAAGTAGCAACTGCGCATTTTTGGCACTTAATTAATTTTGTTTATGTAAACTAAGTGTTGGTGATTCTTAACACATGCTCTGTAACCAATATAATAGAAACATAAGTAACACTGAAATATGTTAACACTTCCATAACGTATTTTTTAATTGTGCATGCATGTCAGACTTAATGTTAGCTTGGCTTAAGTTAGCTATCGTAGTTATAAAAGTAAACTTATACTTAACATTTTTAATCACTTTGTCAATCAAAGGGGTCCTCATTCGCGACTTTACACTTGCCTTCCCTTACTGATAGTGACAATTGCAAAAAGTTTCGGTTAACTTCTTTAACTAGGGATTAAGAAAATATTTAAACAATTCCGTTGATTATTGTGGTGAAGGTTCAAGGATTAAAGTTCAAGGAGAAATGGATCGCGTGGTATGAACATAGTTATCGATTGGGGGAACAGGATTTCGAGAGCCAAAGTAATATGTGTTAAGACTATCGAAATTTATCAAAGATATTAGGTTATCAAAGATACTTCGTATCGTGTAAGTCGAATGACTGTCGATAACTGTTCTATATTCAATATTAAGACACTGGGCTTTTAACGGAATGTAAGTTGGTGTATTCAGTCACCTTCCCATGATAATCAACGAATCAGTAGTCCTCACGCCAAGCGCTAAAATCTAAACGCGGAATCAAGGGACTGTGGCAAGGAACGCGTACATTTCTATAAAATGTATTCCTTTAGTGCAACAATTAGCTGCGTCGTAAAAGAGACTTACGGGGGCGTGTTGAGGTTGAAAGCTTTCGGCTGCATAAGTTGTATCTCGTCGCCATTGTCGCAAAACAACCTCGCTAGGCTCGTTTGACGTATTTCTTTCAGTTGACCTAATGTAAACATATACATTATATAAAAATATACATTCAAAAACTACGTCTAAATTTAAATGAAAAAATAGGTCGAAATACAACCTAACGAAATTTATGTACCCTTAAATTGTACAGTGGAAACCGGTTATAACGAAATCTAAGGGACCGAGAATTTTTTTCGTTATAACCGAATTTCGTTTTAACCGAAGCATAAAAAAACTTAAAAGTTGCAATAACCTAAAAAGTGTTCAAGTTTACGCCGGTACACTGGCAGTCTATTCCGTTATAAATAATAAAGTTTGGATTTCGGTTCATTAATATTAACATTCAACAATACATTTTCATAAAATGATTGATAGCTTTTCTTTAAAAAATCTGGATTTTTTTGTACTGTTCTTTTTATTACAATGTTATTGACATATTTTCCTATGTCGTCAAGCTTCTTTCTGCGCTTCTTCTCTGCTCTGACTTTTCCGCCATTGGACCGGTAAGGAAGAGAACTTACTACTGATGTGGCAAGGAAGACAGAAACTTGAATACAGTATTAGGTAGGGGCTCAGCTAACCCTCTAGAAGCATTTCCATCAGTTGTACGCCCTAGTGGGACGTTTGGTCAAAGGGTAAGAGTTGGCAAGAAGGGGAGCGGAGTTCATGCCGAGTTTTTTTTTACACGGAGAGGGCAACCCGAGACTTTCAAGCAGAAAAAATTGCTTTGTCGGTCTCCGAAGACCGAAGATCTTTTCGTTACAACCGATATTTTGTTTCGTTATATCCGAAGGAAAACGTACGTAAAGAGATAGGATTTTGTCGGGACCGACAAGTTATTTCGTTATAAACGATATTTCGTCTTAACCGTTTTCGTTATAACCGGTTTCCACTGTATATAAGAAAAATATAATAAATAATCAATATATAAGAAAGAATATATCGGAATATACAAATATGTATCGAAAATCGTACTTTGTCTTATAACTTTAATTAGTTATTGAAGTATAATATAAACTATCACTGCGTACGGAATAAGACTACAACACTTTCTTCAGGTTCCCCTGCAAAACTTGACATCTCAAGCGAAGAATTTTCCAGGTTAAAGGTCCATACTTGGCGTGAAGGAATGCGGCTGTCCTCCGAGATCATAAAAGTATCGGTCGCCACCTCGCAAACGTAGGAACTGATCGGTGACGATGCAATGAAACGTGGGTCCTAACAATGAACCTTCTTTCAGCAGTTCAGCCACGCCTCCTGCGTAGAGATCAATGTCATCTACCGAGGCGTACACCGTCTTGAAACCCTCCAATGCCTAACAGCGATGTTACACACATTTCTCACGATTAATTAAGAATACTGGAGTATTTTACTTTTGAGTCGATTTCGTATTTCAAATCATCGAAACATTTCGCGCGGCGTAATCCGCAAAGCTCACGATAGTCGTTGTAACTGCGGATGCCATGGTCGCGTCCGCGTTGCATGTTGGTACTAATCAAATCCTCGCCGAAAGTATCGTTAACTCCTTGGAAAAGGTGATTCAATACCTAAGAACACGCTCCCTGTTAATTTTTCTGGCATTTTTTACCAGCCACGGAAAGAAATTCGACGTAAATCGAGGTATTGCAATATTACTTCAGAAGTGAAGATGCGGTCGACGCGTCCTGCGCCAGTCGCAGTCATTCCGCGTATAGCGCCATCTAGGAATCCCGGCGGAAGAATTTTACGCGAATCCTCGTACGTGTGACGTAGTAGTAACTCGTCTATGGGATTGTCGTATCTATCGAGGATTGGAATGACTGTGTGGACTTGCGAATGGCCCATACGGAACGCGGCTACGCCAAATTCGTTGACTAATGTTGGATTGAGGTACTTAGAATAGCCCGTGTAATACCCCACAGTAGGCGTGGTCAGGTTGTACCCTTCAGCATAAATGCTGCCTATAATGCGAAAATTATTAATTACTTTCTCTTTATTATTCCCTTTTCTTTTTGTTTTCTTTCTTTATTTTCTTTATTTTTATATTTAAACTTTTTTGCGTACCAGTGTAGGACAGAGACTATTACTGAGTTCTTAATGGGTTACTGTAAATATAGGCAATAGATGAACATAGTTAAAAAATATTTAGCGTTATGTTACTAGTTAATACGTCATGAGATTTGCTCATATTAACGCTACTTCACTTACAATATTAACATCACACGCAAACCATTGACACATGGGGCGTGTTAAATTGTTTGTTGTGGTTCTTACCTAACAGAATCGGGAGGTACTCGTCGTACGTAACGTGTTGGATAATCGCGATGAGAATTTTGCGCGATTCTTGATAAAGACGCTCGTCGGACCAATGGCGATTTAGATACGCAAGCTGTTCAGCAATGCGATTGTGTTCGCGGAGAAGAATGGTGTTCAGTACGGAGGTACTAAATTGCTCTTGAACTCGACTGTCACCTAAATGGTGAAAAACTAGTTACACAAGATCCAAATTCCGCGCCGTTCGGTTAAAGCATATTTTTAAATATATATTTTCCACATCCCTGGATCATTAATGTTCTATAAGGAAATAGTCAATAGTTTTACCAGCTTCGAAGCAAACCGGATGTTCCACTTGAACATTAGGGCGACGAGGCAAAAATGACCGGTTACCTTCCATTGAAACCCGTAATTTGCCTCCACTGTAAGTTCGCAGCGATCGCGCCACAGTTTCAGACGAACCATACACAGAAGACCCGTCCAGAAAATGCGTTAATTGGTTCATCTAGTGACATACTGTGAGTAGAGTACTCGGTAAAATAAATAAATGAAAAAGTAAAATTAAAACGCCCTAAGCAACCGGTCTTATGGTAACGCCACGTTATTTGCGTGAGCGGTTCCCACGCCATACACTTGTCCCGCAAATCACGGCAATGGGAACTTTCACTGTTGGTCAGCTTTTCGCGAATGTTCCGGTTTTTGCCATTGGAACTTCCATTGTTGCCTATACCCGTGCTCTTACCATTGGACCGATTACTCGGCACATAAAACGGTACAGTACTCGGCACATAAAACGACCCAAACAAACCTTCCCATTGCTAACGTCCCACGCCATTGGGAGGAAGCGATATTGCGGGTCACAAACGTTTGGAAGACCCAAAAGAGGGGCACCGCTCGCGCAACTGCCGGGCCGTTAGGCACCCAACGGTTTGTATGGGTCGTTTTATGTGCCGAGTACTGTACACTGTTTGCGAAATACTGTGTTACAGTAAAGGCTACGGTGCACCTAACCTTGGTATAGTGAAATCACGTACTAAATAGCGTCAGCGATTTTCCCAAACGATTCAATATTTAATTAAACAATCACAATAGTAAAGTTTTGGATTGTAATATCTAGTGTAAAAAAAATCTTAATCAGTTTGTAAAAAGCGAATTAAGTTTAAACTTAAAAAAAACACATTTTTTAACATGTGGCCCCAGGATACATTAAAGCACCGTTCACCTAATATATCGGCGAAAACCGAATTTAAATCCGTCGGTTAGTTTCGGATTTTGGTTTCGAATTTATCACCTAAAAAGTTTTCTGAAATTTCCTAGGTGACAACTTCAAAACTAAATGTCGGATTTAAATTCCGTTGTCGGTAAATGTATACTTCAAAGTGGCTCTAGTGAACCTTGCCATCGAATGTTATGGATTGCATTTTCACAAGAAAACTGAAATTTCAGTCGCTTTTAACAAACTGACTAAGATTTTTTAAAAGAGAATCTCCACGACGTGCACTAGACATTGTGCACTAGACAACTTCACTGTTGGTATTGTTTAATGAAATGCAGACCAATTTGGGCAAAATCGCTGACGCAGTTTAACATGTGATTTTCCTATACCACGGTTAGGGGCACCGTAGCCTAAAAGGACAAATATTTGCAAAACCTGTTCCGCGTGTCCTAGAGCACAATCGGGACGCAATGCGAGCATACTGCGCACAAAATTGTGGCATTTCTGGTGCAAGGGGGCGTAGAAGGGGTCGTGAGTAGGAATGGCGATTGGTGCGCACCAAGGGTGCAGCAAGTCTTGGGGTAAGAACTTGCCCTCGGGTGTGCAACATGCAATAGTTGCCCCATTTTCTGGTTGAAGAGAAAAGACCATTAGAATGTAACATTGAACAGAAGCTGTGATATATTATGAAATAATAGCTAAAATTAAGTGACTCGTAGCCGTAAGGGAAACTGGGAAGAAATTTTGATTTACCATGCAACGCTGTAGGCGCGTGTGAAAAGTCGTGCGTCAGCATTTGACCCCAGGCCATAAAGGTTAGACTGACATCTTTGAGCAAGACTTGCAAGTCAGTCATGGCGGTAATGACCACCAAACGCGTTGAAGGCAGAGGAGCATTGTTTACCACACTTGTGCGCATTGCGTGCAAACCTAAAAGTGAATTTCAGTGAACTTGCAACATATCCCGTTAATTATTAGATAGACTTCATTGTTTACGAGATACTGGAAATGTTCGTAAAAATAGGGTGTTGTGCTCCATATATAGGTATAGTGTGTGTACCACTTTTTAATGAACACTATTACCGTAACCTACTTTTTCCCAATTTTTGAATGTCGTACGTTTTTCACTGTTGGAAGCTTTCATATAAAGCGACAAGTATTGTAATATCGAACTCCGTGTAAATGCGTCCGAATTGTTTGGTTTTGTTAGATCTGGAGAACAATAGGCAACTGTGTTAATGTAACGAAAGGAATCTTACCGTCGCTGTAATTGGGTGGCAACAATCGTTGCAAGGCGGAGTAAGTTTGGCCCCAGCTGGGGTATAATAAATTGTTGCAAGATCCATCATATGTGCGGTACAACGCGTAAGAATCGCATTTAGGCCTTTGTTCACACAGGGATATGGAATGCTTCGTTAAGCTATGGCCTGCTTGGCTTGGGGATAAAGGCAACCTAAACATAAATATTCCCCCATGATAGAATATATCCTTAAGGTTAGTCAAACGTGATATACTAATAAAATAACAATTTATACACATGTAAGTGACTGGCCAGTGTCGCCAACTTTGCGTGAATTGAGATCTGCATTTCTCTGATACTGAAAAGTTTTTTTTTCGACCGGTTCACTGTGACAAAAGGGAAAATTCCAGAATGATAGAAATGAACTGTATCGGGGTGAATATTTTCAAACCCCAACTCTACCCAGCCGGGGATAGGGAAAATCTCATGGAGAAAGTTCATCCAGCGTTGCCACATTTCACCTAAACTAACATAACCCAACTTTACATATCGTAACCTAACTAAACCTAACTTAATCTAACTTAACCTAACCTAACCTATTTTTGAAGCAAGTGGCAACGCTGAGGCTGGGTAGGGTTGGGGTTTGAAAATATGCTATCGGGGTCGAAAATGGCGCTATTCGTAGAAATGGCGGCGTTGTATCGTATTAGTATTATGAAACTTTATTGTTACGCATGGTTAGAACATAATTAGCTATAGCGATTTTCTTTGGTAACACTGCACGGAAAACTCGCAATAGGTGACGTCAGTAAGGCTTTGGCTTGCACTTTGAGATAGAAAGTACCAAATTGAGTTCAAAGGAAAACGCAATTAGGACAATGCTGACGAGTTCTGTGTAATCGAAAACAACATTACAGCCTTCTTTTGTATCATATCGTTTCACTCACGATACGGTACCATTGTAATACGGTACATAATGGTATCTTAACTGTTGTGTTAGAAGGATCGAGACAACATTTTAGATTGAATTTTAGAATGAAAAGCGTGCAAAGAGTTTTCTGTAGTCGATTCCTCAGTTCGCTGCAAGTACAAATTATCGTACTTTTCCAAAATTTTAATGAAACTGAATAGGTAGTCTTTTACAAGGGTTTGGATCACCTCGTTCCGTATCGAACTTCTTTGCCGGTTGCTTATAAAATTCGCAAAAAAATCATATGAGCAACTTATCTTTGCAGTGTTGTGTACGAATACTTACATGCATAAGATTTAAGTACATACAAAGCACCCCCGTATCCAGGGGGGGGTAGGGGGTTTTAACCCCCCCCCCGAAATGTTTTCTCGATTTTTTTAAAAACTTTCTTGACTTCCCGAACACGGAAAAAAAGTAACGTTGACAAGTAATTAAATAAAGCTCAATTCGTTAAGTACGTTAGTATTTTGTTTATTTTTAAGCGAGATAATACAGTGTAAATAAACAGATACATTACTTCATATATTCTTAAC
>JAHZNP010001379.1:0-20671 GCA_020615345.1 Triops cancriformis
TTGAAACACAGCTATACAGTGTGCTTCAAAAACTTCAGTTTTTCTAACACACTGTATAGCTGTGTTTCAAAAACTCAGTGCGCACCAGTGGTGCCAAATGAAAACGCCATTAGACTTATCGCTTACAAGGTAAAAGGTTGCCCCGAAACTGTTTGTCATCAACATACAGCTATGCATTCTGCAGGGATTCTTCAGGTATTTCCTTTAGCAAACTTGTGAAGAATGTTCCGCCCGGTTTCTGAAAACGACAGTTACGTGTTGGAAGGATAAAACCGCAAAGATGGAATGTTTTAATAATTGAAACAAAGTATCTTAACAAACATCGGTCATGTTCTTTTTGCTACGATTGCTCTTGTTGCATACTTTGAACTATTATTTGCGCGAAATCAAAAAATTTTCCGCCTGTTTCAGATATGGCTGTGATTTACACATCTAACAACTAGAAATCTTCATCAATTTCTAAAAAATTGTAGCTTAACTACTTGAATTTACGGAAAGTCATTTAAAGTTCGCGGTCACCCTTTTCCTTAGCTTGCTCTTGTTAGAACAAACGGAAGGAAGCCTTTCTTTTTAACGTCTATAGCTATTAGCTAACAGCAGTTTCAATACTCCACAGGTTTTTGTCTACTTATTTTTTCATAACAGGGTATGGACACTCAGAGTCGAACTGTTACCTTGTAAGCGATGTCTAAGATCTTTCACCGACTAATGAAGGCAAATCAGCCTCGGGAGGCTTAATTAAACTTCTGTGGTTTGCCTTGTCTCAATTTGTTTGCTCATGGCTGTACACCAAACAAAATCATCAAGAATTTGAAGTGAAGTGCTTGTGGAGAAATTTTCCAAAAAGCTTAGGAGTTAGCCAAGTCACACAGGCAGACACGGTCATACGATTGCAAGTTACGATAAATACAGTGAAGTAATCATAGTTAGAAGAACTTACAGAGCCTATTAATAAATGAATGTATATTAAGTGATAAATTAAATTTGATCAAGTCAAAGCTAAGAAACAGACTATCAGGAGCGACAATCAGGCAGATTTTACATGTAATATGTGGACAACGCATGAAGGGGATGTGTTGTGAGGATTTTCAGCCCTCATAATTTTTTTTTGGTAGAAAAGTTCAATTTGATGTGTACAGTACTTGAAAAATGGTAGTACTTGAACGACATTTCTGACTATTTTCAATAAATGTGTTTAACGTAAAAAAACCTCCGCAAATATGTGTACCTTCAAAGCAAATAATTTATTTTAGCTGAATAACGGCGACTTTGGCGACTTGTCAGTCGTTATTTTTGGCGAGATATTGGCGACTTGTAATGAAAATTTGGTGAGCATTTGAAAAAATACTTGGCAACACTGGCTTCAATTTTCTTTTCCATTTTTTCTTGCTCATTTGACCGGCTTCGGCTCGGCTTGACCTGGACCGGCTTCAACTCGGCTCGGCTTAACCCGGACCGGCTTCGGCTCGGCTTGGCTTGATCTTGACCGGCTTCGGCTCGGCTCGGCTCGGCTTGGGAGGTTCTCAAGCCGAGCCGAGCCATGCCGAGCCGTTAAAGGTAGTGCTTAAAGCGGGTTGTCTAAGACAACCCGCTTTAAGCATTGCCTGGACATGCCCGCGCGCACTGTACCTGTTTTCCCCGCCGTTTTTTTGCCATTTACTGTACAATTAATTTTCCTTCTATTTGCAGTTGGCGCGTCTTTGTAGGGCTGGAAAATGTAATGTAGAGCAGGGTTGAATGCAGTAAAAAAATGTTTAGCGTTACCGCGTAGACGGTAATTGGGATTTTAGTTTACTTTACCGCGATACTTTGAAACCAACACAGTTTAGAGCTCTACCTGAGTTCGAAATTCCCAGAAATTTTGAACCCATAAACCAGCAATAACCGCGTCTCGCTATGTTGCGTGATCTCAAGCGATTGGTTTAAAGATCTTGCTGTGACGTCATGTCCAACCCAGCTGGCTTCAAGTTAAATTTTGCCAATTTTACCGATACCGCGCGGTACTTTTAAGAGCTTGCGGTAGTGCGGTATTTTTTTTATTTACCGCGACAGAAGACAGCGGTGAACATATCTACCGCGGTAGTTACCACGATAAACGGAAGACCACGATAACTCAACCTTGATGCAGAGGAGACATTACAATTACGAGCAGTATTTTTCACTCATATAACACATTTTTCGCGAGTTGCTTTTTGAGAATCTCGAGTATAAAGTTTTCTGTAGAATTTCGAAAAGGAAGTTTAGTGTGGGTCCAAAAGGAGACAGAACAGAAGATTCAAGCCACTCTCACCAGGTGTCGGTAGTACAATATTTAGGACATTTGCTTACCATGCATTTGCCTAAGGTTGCTAGAGCAGTGTAAACAAGAACCAGAACTTGGGTAAGGTCAATGACAACTTCACGTCAAGGAGCGAAGAAATATATAGTGCAGGATACGTTGTATGAACAATATTTATCAACATTAACCAGTAACGGTCAGGTGTAATACAATCAAAAGTTCTTTATTTACAAACAATAGAAATGTTTAGACTTTTGCCTTTCGAAAAAATACACTTATTAACAGAACTATTACGACTAGATTAACAGATTTTCCGGCGCAGTCGATAATTTCATTGGTCTTAAGTTTCCTCAGACAATCGTTGAATATTTTAAAGAAAAACTGCTATTCTTTGAGTAGACAGGATCTGATAATGGCTGACTTCGCGTATTCTTCGGTTTTGTGTTTTGTTCCACTAATACTAGTGTTTTGTTCCATTTCTTCCATTCCCCGAATTTTAGTGTTTAGAGTAAGTTAGTGTAATGCAATGCGGTATGTGCCGCGGTATAGCAGGGAATCCTTGATACGCTTTCAGTTCCTGCCTCAACTGCTGAATTTCATCATAAAGGCATGGAACTAGGCTTGCAGTAGGGCTGATATTGGCCAGCTCATTTTTTAATTCTGCATTAATCCGAAAGGTTGTCAATCAGTTCTTGCTGCTTGATCAAATTTTTTGAGATAACCTCGAGAACCTAAGAGTTGGAAAGTGAAGGAGGGGGAGAGAGGACGGCATCCGGATCCACATGGCAGGTTGTGCTTGAGGTGTGGGAGGGAGAAGGAGGGCAGTTGGTGCCCAAAGGAGTCGGGATCGTGTCCACGTCGAAACTAACACTGGGAGTGCTCGGGGGTGGGGAAGTATCATTTTTTGTTTGCTTTGGAGGATTTTCCGCTTCCAGGCTGGGAAAATCCTCTTTTCTTTTGGTAGAACCAGGCATCGTTCCCCCGATACTGTTTCTTCTGCCAGGTGTACACTTTGTACAATACTTTTGGAAGTTATGAGTTTTCTTAAAGGGTTTATCGCACTTTATGCACAAAAAAGTTAATGATTCAGCCGAACCGCCATATTGATACTCCATGTAAGGAGGTTTGGCTGGATAAACCGATTCGGGTAGTTGGGGGAAAGTTTGCTAGCAAAGTCGTACAGACACAAAAAACACGTCCGACCACTATGAACTCTACGACAACCCTCGACACTTACCCGTTAAAGTGTAAAGCGCTTAAGTTATTTAAACTTACGTACAGAACGCATAAACGTAATTAAATTTGATGCCAAACACGCACGCTAGAGTTATTTAAGACATGTCAAAATTGTCCTCGATTGGCGAATGCTGAAACCAATAAAAACAGCATAAAAGTTGTCACCGTGAAACAGCATAAAAGTTCTCACTTGCGCCGTGACTGTAAAATTAACGATAGTAAACTAAAGCGGGTCCTTGGTAGTGATTTTATTTGCAAGCAGTGTACTGTATTTCAATGCATATCAATTTCAAGAAAGGTTTCGTAAAGACAAACTTATGACTAGGAATATGTAGGGTCAACTGACATCAGTAGGAAGCGAGTTACGTTGTCTACCCATAAGATGTCTCTAAACGTCCTTTTGCTTTCCTTCGCTTCCTTTGTCGTTTTGATCTGCCTTCTCTCAGTGTCTTGTTCTAATCTGTCGGTTTCTGCGTTTTGTGGGAGATTCAATTGAATTATGAATGGGAATTTGGATGAAATGAGTACAAGTATTGCAAATGTGACACAAACATGTTTTCCATTTTTTTTAAAATATTACCCAAATTACTATCTTTTCGTTGTATAGCAGTTGTTGCCTCCGGGCGTGGATTAACTGATGCCAATTTTGATTCACCTTCTCAGGTCTAGAATCTTAACTATAAGACGTGTACAAAACTCATGTTAACTCAGTGCAGATGAGCTTGACGTTTTTCTTTCTGCAACACAGAACTGACAAAAAAAATTGAAGCACTCGAATTTGAGGAACTTAGTCCAGATTGGTCACATTTTCTCCTTTTTTACTTCATAAAACTAAATAGACACAAGTTTCTGTAACTCGTGCGTTACTTAGTTTCCGTTCGCAAGAGAATTGACTTACAACATACAACTAGCTAACAACATTGAAACAAGCAACAATTTATTAGGGTATTTGCAGGCTTGGCTTTCAAATGTGCGTAGGTTGGCGTATCGCAATTGTCAACGTTGTGCGATTTCTCCGTTCATGGCTTCCTTTTATTAATATTTCGTAACTTGTAAGGTTGTGAACTGAAGTTAGCCTCGTACGCTACGTTACACCCGTACGAAAAAGTGCTTGTGCTCGTAACTGCGTTACACACGAGTTAAACCTTTTTACTTGCGGTATTAAGGCCACGGGGGAGCTAAAGCGCTTATGGCCATTTACATGGGAAACTCTTGCTGATAACTCCAAAACGACTAGTCCAATTATTATGCATTTAGTTTAAAAAAATTCTTTAAAAAATCTACAGTGTGGTAACGTCGATTTTTTCCCAAAATGGTCTTTCAAATTATGCAAATTTAACCGCAAAGTTAGCTGATTTTTACTAAGTCGAAAAATTAAAAAAAATCTCTTCGTCACCAAACTCTAGATTTTTTGACAAAATTTTTAACGTAAAAATTATTATCATCAGACTAGCTGTTTCTGAGCTATCGTCGGCAAAGTTTTTGTAAACAAACTGACAGGTATAGGGAAAACCAATGGAGTTCGGGGTGCCACCTATCGGTGACAGGTTTGGCTCCCCCGTGGCCTTAATGCTGTCGTTTCACGCCCGACTATCAACGCAATGTCACCTCAGTTGAACATGAATAATTAGTACGGTTAGTTTTACTCAAGCAGTATTCTTTGATGAAGTTTCCTCACGTTATACTATCTAAAAAGATAAAGTATAGAACATGTGTTATTGATGTTAATCTCATTGAAACAGCAAGAGACGATAGTAAGATTGAGAAGTCGAATGTTACATTATTTTGATTTTTAAAAGCCCAAATTACGTAACAGTGTTATCTAGTAAAATAGTATAAATATAAACATAAATAAAGACAAAAGTAATATTGTGACGAACGTTTTGCGTTGCTGCGTTTTGTTTCCATGCCAAGCCCGCAGCTTCTAGGAACAATTAGCACCTCGATTGCCTGACCTAGGGGACAATGTGGCATGACCCCGAACGTTGACAATACGAGGTGACCGAGGAGAAAAGAAGCTGCGGGTTAAGGAGAGAGGGGGTGTTCGGTTAAGGGGCTGGAGAGAGGGCGGTTGAGAGTCTTTTTTTTTGAGAGATCGAAAACAGCAAGTGGTTTTTTGGGGGAGTAGAGAGCCAACTGTGGTTGTGAATACACGTTCCCCGTGTGTATTTTGACATTCTTTGAACCCGGATCGTGTTAAATTCTTTCTATCTGAATTTTAACACGTCACATTTGGTGCATCGACCGGGAACTTCAAAGTTTAGCCGAGAAGAATAAGACAGTGTACGCCTGGAGTAATGCCGAAAGGTGCAAAGTCGTTAATTGACGACCCTAGTGACCCCGTCATCACCAGAAGTGCTGCCAGAAGGATCGCCGACGAGGAAGACAACGTTTTACCAATGGCTCAAGCGGGTGATCGACGTCCTACGCGCGAACGCATTCGCAAAGCTCGAGAACCCAGAGATTTTGAAGGAAAATCGGGGGAAGATCCCTTACGATGGCTTCGCGAATACGAAGCTGATGCCAATTACAATGGCTGGAGCGAGGAAGATAAACTTTCCTACGTTGACGCATACCTTGTCGGACCGGCAAGGTCATGATTCGATCGCATCTACAAGCGTGGAACGACCCCTGCTACTTCATGGACTACTTTCAGCGACAACTTCCGACAGAGGTTCCTGCGACAAAACCATAGACGCTACTTGAAAGAAAAACTCCTGAACCGTTATCAGCAGCCGGAAGAAACTCCAGAGGAATACTTCCACGACGTTCTGGACTTGTGTGAAGAGATTGATCCAGAGATGGACGAGGAGGACAAATTGGAGTACCTCGTCCATGGATTGAAGCCATCTCTCATTGAGCAGATGCGAGTATCCCGTATTAAGACGTGCGACGAATTCCTCGAGGAGGTTGCCAGTATCGTGGAAAGCCAGGACCGCGCACGGAAATCGAAGTGGGCGAAGAACGTGACGCGTTCCGGTAGACAAGATTCCGAAGACGATGAAGAAACCTCCAAGACGCCTCCTCGCCGAAGAGCCCTAGCTGGACCCAGCACACGAAGATTTGAGAATCTGCCAGTTGCCGCAGTCACCCCGCCTGTGTCAGATTTGGAAACAATAGCCACCAAATTAGCAGCCAAGTTCGGGGATATGCTGTCTCAACAGCTTGCAGACGCGCTAGGACGAGAGCCGCAGAGAAGTTACCAAGGTAAGGTTGGCCACCCTCAGTTTTCGCCCCGAACGCATGATGGGGCACCTGTATGTTACGCATGTGGTAGACGAGGACGCATCGCTCGAGTTTGCAGAAATAGACCAGTAAACAGAGGGATAAGCCCTGAACCTCATTCCAGGGATAGGCCGAGTTCTTTTCGGCATGCAACTGAGAATGGGGAAGCGAGAGATTCCAGTTCTGAGAGGAGCACAGATAGGCAACGGGGAGTACAGTTCCCTCCCCACCGCGGGTTGGAACGCGCGGAAGACTGACTAGAAACTAGCGGGTGCGGGGAGGGTAGTTTTTGGGCCGTTGCTATCCCCGTACTTTGCTATGGCTGCCCCAACTTAGTTACAGAAACTATTCGCTGTAACGGGGTAGCGGCGTTAGGTCTTGTAGATACCGGGGCTTTTGTAAGCGCCGTGTCCCGGAGTTGGATTCAAAAGCATCAAGTGCCGCGTGTACCGTGGGTAGGCCCCGTAATTATTGTAGCAAACGTACAGGTAGCCGAGACTTTCGGTGGTGCAGAGGTAACGGTTGTCCTTCACGGACGAGAGTTAGTCACTACGGCCGTTGTCTTGGGCAACGAGATAGCCGTGGCTGACGTCATCATTGGTAATGATTTACTGAAGCAGCTGGGTCGGATCACCATCGAGTATGGCGATACCGGACCCCGCTTAGTCGATTGCGGGGATTACCCCAAAGGCGGTGGGTGTGAAAAAGTAGAACCAGAAAGCAAAGTAAGCCTATATGCCGGGGTACCGCCAACCCCGAAGGAAGAACCGCCTGCAGAGGCGTTCATTAGTGTCCATGAGGAAAGTGGTTCACCAGAGACACTCGAAGGTCAGATTCTGGAGGACGTCCCCCAACGGGTGATAGGGGAGAGCGAAGATACCAGGGCAGTAGGTTCATCTGGTATTGCTAGTGACGAGCCTCACGTAAGTGGGACAGACAGGACGGAATCCGGTACCGTCGATGATCAGCGACTCGAAGGAACGGGGCCTGTTTGCGATGACTCGTGGTCTCTCGTTAATAGGGAAGGTTTTCAACTATCAGGTTATTCGGCCCGACTAGTTGAGTTAGAGCTGCGTGGGCGGAAGAGCAACTGTTCAGAAACTTTAAGTGAGTCCCCTTTTCTTGAGGTGGTAACAGAACCGAGTCCAAAAATATTCCAAGAGAAAGGTCTGAGCCTAGGAAAGTCCCTCGTGACATGTAGCGGCAAGACGCTTAAAACTTTCGTAGTAAATTTTGGGAGCGAACCTCAGTGGGTGTTTAAAGGTATGGTTCTGGGTGTGGCCGGTACCCACGATTCCAAGAGTCATTCGGTGGTGGATCCCTGCACTCCTCGTACGCCAATCAATCTAGACGACTTGGAGAGCTCGATCGCTCCCAACCTAGAGGAACCTCAAGTGCAGGCTCTTCGAAAGATGTTAAGTAAGCACCTCAGCTGTTTCGCCGCGGAGAACCACGACCGAGGCCATAGTAATGTTAGGGAAATGAAATCATTACGGGCGAAGTTAGACCAATTGCTCAGGCTCCGTATCGGAGCAGCTTTAGGGAACGCGACCTCATCAGGAACCAAGTACAGGAGATGCTCGACGCTGGTGTAGTTGAACCATCTTGCAGTCCGTGGGCATCTTCAGTAGTACTTGTAAAGAAGAAAGACGGTAGTTGGCGCTTTTGCGTCGACTATCGCAAACTTAATGCTGTTACGGTAAAAGACGTTTACCCACTACCACGCATCGACGATGCCTTGGATTCCTTGAGAGGTTCTCAGTACTTTAGTGCTCTAGATTTGATGTCTGGATACTGGCAAGTTTCCGTAAAAGAGGAGGATCGCGAGAAGACCGCATTTGTGACTCCAGATGGTCTGTTTCAATTCAAGGTTATGCCGTTTGGCTTAAGCAATGGCAATGCCCCTGCTACGTTCCAACGAATGATGGATGTAGTCTTAGGGGGTTGAAGTGGCATATTTGTTTGGTATATCTTGACGACATAGTCATTTATTCGCAGACATTCGAAGACCATTTGCGAGACATTGAGGCGGTCCTCTCCGCTTTGGCAAACGCAAATCTCAAATTAAAACCCACTAAATGCAAGTTTGGTTTTGACGAAATACGGGTCTTGGGACACGTCGTAGACGGACATGGGATACGCCCAGATGAGGGCAAACTAAAGGCAGTGGCTCAGTTCCCAAGGCCAAGAAACCCAACTGAAGTCAGGAGTTTTACGAGCTTATGTTCGTACTACCGCCGCTTTATTAAAGACTTGTCGTTGAGAGCCGAGCCGCTGTCTCGACTTACTAAGAAGAACTCAGGTTTCACATGGAATCACGAGCAGGAACAGGCGTTCCAAGATCTGAAGCAAGCTTTAACCAGCGCTCCCTTATTGGTCCACCCCGACCTTGAAATGGAGTTTGAGGTACACCCCGACGCATGCGATTACGGGATAGGCGCCGTATTAGTACAAAGGCCTAATGGCGAAGAAAGGGTAGTGGCTTACGCAAGCAGGCTGCTCAACAAGTCGGAACGTAATTACTCCACTACAGAAAAAGAGTGCTTAGCTCTATTATGGGCTGTGAAGAAATTCCGCCCGTATCTTTGGGGGGTAACCTTTAAAATTGTTACTGACCGCCACGCATTGTGTTGGTTGATGTCAACCAGAGACGTGAACGGACGATTGACCCGATGGAGTCTTGCCCTTACGGAGTATCAATTCCAGATTGTACACCGTAACGGGCGGGTTCATCAGGACGCAGACGCTTTGTCGCGCTGTCCTGTGGAAGAACCTGAACCGGAGACCAAAGAGTACGGTCCCGTCATCTTTTCCGCCTTTGGTCTACCCGAAAGCGGGATGAACGGCGTGTCCCAGCTTCAGTACAACGACCCCTATTGGAGGAAGATAACCGACATTCTTTCTGATCCCAACTCAAGGGCTAGTGACCGAAGGAAGGTAACTCGCTTTAACCTTCGGGGAGGCCAACTTTACCGGACCGCCCTTAAGAACGGGCAACTTTATCTCAGGCTTTGTGTGCCACAGGCACTAAAGAAAGACGTCCTCTATAGCTGTCACGATGACGTGACCTCGGGACATCTCGGCTTCAGGAGGACGTGGGGTAAGATTGTGTGCAGGTATTATTGGCCGAAGATGTTGGGTGAGGTGCGTAATTACGTGGCATCATGTGAGGACTATCAGACGCGAAAACCTGAGAAGACCAAAGAAAAGGGTCTTATGATTCCGATCCAAGCCGACTACCCATTTGAAAAGGTGGGATTAGATTTCCTTGGTCCTTTTAACGCAACTGAGAATGGTAACCGCTATATCATCGTTGCGGTTGATTACGTCACTAAGTGGGCAGAAACTAAGGCCATACCGGCAGCCACTGCTGAAGAGGCCGCGCTATTCTTTGTAAAACACCTGGTACTCAGGCATGGAGCTCCAAAGCTTCTGTTGACGGACCGAGGACCATGTCTGACCGCCGCGTTTACCGAGTCAATTATTCGAGCTCTAAGTACCAACCATATTACCACAACTGCATATCACCCGCAGTGTAACGGGTTGACGGAACGACTGAACTCAAACACTTGCAACCATGTTGTCCATGTACGTTAGCTCCAATCAACGTGACTGGGATGAGTCCGTAGATTACGTAACTTTCGCTTTCAACACAACAGAGCAGGACTCAACTGGTTACTCCCCTTTTTACTTGGTTCATAGAAGAGAAGCAGCGCTCCTCATCGATGTCGCCCTAGGCGCCACTTTGGAGCCAGTTGTCTTAGGTGACCCCTTAGAACAAGACCCGGCGCAACGAGTCCGGGAAAGACTGGTTCAAGCGTTCCGACTAGTACACGATCGCCTAAAAGCCAGCCGTGAGAAACAGAAAACACGTACGATCAGGGACGTGAAGAACGGGATTTTCAGGCGGGAGATAAAGTGTGGGTTTATACCCCTATTAGGAAGGTCGGAAAATCCGACAAGCTGCTACATCGTTTTCACGGTCCCTATGAAATCATTCGTAGGACGTCACATTTAGATTATGAGGTAAAAGGCGTAAAGCGCAAAAAGGCTTCCGATATAGTCCATGTTTCTCGTCTGAAACCTTATTCTCCGAGGACTGTCGTTTTGAGGGGAGATGTAGAATTTGTGGAGCTTGAGTCTACGGAATCGGGACCCTCGTCAGCGACTCAGAAAGCTCTACCTCCTAGTCCTGCGAACGATCAAGGAGATCCACAACCGATCTGCGAGAGCGAAGAGACACTTGAAGGGCGGACGGTGGAAAAAGAAGGGGGAAGTAATTTACAGGAGGTTAGACGTTCTGGTCGAAAACGTAGACCTCCCCAGTTTTTCGGGTACAACTGATGTTAAACTACCGAAAGGAAGGACTGTAGAAAGTACAGGAGCTTTTACTCCCGAGCTATGGAATCGGTCCGACCACTCTCAGTTGCATGAGGGAAGAGCTCAGCAACTAACCCCAGCAACAATTAATAATGACCTACTGGATAGAACTAGGCAGGTCCAAAATTAACGTAATGTAAACTTCAGTAAGATGTGTCCTAGTTTTCCGTGTTACTGTTTTTCTTCCAACCTCTTTTAATACCCCGGCCAACCTTTACCGTATCAGAAATGTAAACTGTCTATTGATGACGACGTTTTTTATGCATGATTGTCTATCTTTTAGTTTTGCTATAGTATTTTGCTTCTTCAGTTGTGTTTGGCAATTCCCTGTTACGCCGCCATACTGTGTTAAAAAAAATGTTATGCTCTCTTCATGTGATTTTCTCGATCCCTTGTGATGTTTTATGAAAAGGTCTGGGGCCACGATTTTTTTTTCTTACTGTTCAGTGAATAGGCTCACCGAGGGCGGTTGAGCCCACGGAGGGGAGCAATGTGACGAACGTTTTGCGTTGCTGCGTTTTGTTTCCGTGCCAAGCCCGTAGCTTCTAGGAACAATTAGCACCTCGATTGCCTGACCTAGGGGACAATGTGGCATGACCCCGAACGTTGACAATACGAGGTGACCGAGGAGAAAAGAAGCTGCGGGCTAAGGAGAGAGGGGGTGTTCGGTTAAGGGGCTGGAGAGAGGGCGGTTGAGAGTCTTTTTTTTTTTGAGAGATCGAAAACAGCAAGAGGTTTTTTGGGGGAGTAGAGAGCCAACTGTGGTTGTGAATACTGTTCCCCGTGTGTATTTTGACATTCTTTGAACCCGGATCGTGTTAAATTCTTTCTATCTGAATTTTAACACGTCACAATATTGTACTTTCTGTGGTTTTTTCCGGTGTGTGAGCGCCTGCTCTTTGTTAGCAAGTCAATTTGAATTTTTACAGAAATATTTAAACGGTAGGTAATGACGTATTGTATTTTTGTAACCGGTGTGCCAGACACAGTCCACCACTGTGCGCTTTCAGAAGAAAAACACCAATTTTCCGAAAAAATTAAACCATAAGATTTATACAATGGAGACAATTTTAACCAAAGGTTATACATGGGTTGTTTGTCTGTTTACTTCTGAGCGAATATAGTTAATTGGGTTCCAATTTATTAATGAAATATCAGTATTAAACTGGAAATTGAATTACTCCCAATTTTTTTTACCAAAATATACGCATGTTCTAGTGAACGAATATTATTTACGTGTAAGCTATAATTGTCACTAATAGGGGAGACCGGGGCACCTTGGGCAGGGGGTAGGTTGGACAATTTTAGATATCTGATCCATGTTTTGAAATAAAAATCCAATAAATTCACGTAATGTTCGTTTTACACAAACACAGCAACGGAGAAAGAATGAGTGTGCTCGTCAACTTCTACTAAAAGTTATCGTTGTTTGTTTTTTTCTGGTGTGTTTCCCAAACTTTTGGGAACAGAGATTTTTTCTTCTAAGAGCGGTGTTTGGTAAGCTATCTAAGTAGAACTTTTTACGAACATAGGTGACTCTTTTGCCTTTAAAACAAGACCAAGTTTGATACCTTTAAGAAAGCGATTAATTACATGTCACCATTTTTGTTCAGTGACCGTCGCCGGAGCAGGTCGGGCAGAAAAAAATGGGGCAGGTCGGACAATGGGATGAAAATTTTTCGATTTCGGGTCGAAATTTTTTTTAAACTAGCATGATCCTTATTGTTAGCAAGATTCTTACACTCTTTTGGGGAGCGAAAAATAAGATGCTCCATGCCCCGGTTGCTTGCAATAGCGTTTCATGGCCTCCGTAAATTGTTTGTGCTTGAATGGCATTTTATAGTAAACCAGTGCTTCGTTTTAGTTATTTTTTTAACGTCACGCTTGTTTTCGGTCTACATGATTAGGGTTGTTGGCAAAACGCGAAATTTTTGCAAAACGTGAAGGAATTCCATCATTGCCCAAAGTACCCCACAGTCCTGCCCAACCTACCCCATGGTTGGGGCACGTTGGTCAATTTGACCGGCTCTGGTAGAAATTAAATTTTAAAAATAATGGCTTGAGTTAACTCGCCAAAAAAATCACACGATAACTAGGATGGCAATGCTACTTTAAAGCACAAAAATTATTTTCGCATCGTTAATAAAACGTCTTCTGGGCACTCGATACCAAAAAAGTGACCGACGTGCCCCGGTCTCCCCTACTCTAGTTAGATTTTAAATAATTAAATATGATTTGCAACAGATTTTAAATATTTTTAATACACTGCTGCTTTCAATTAATAAACACATGTGTCCACTGATTTTTTTTTTGGTTATTGGCTGCGAAATATTAATACCAATCAAATGGGAATAAACTAGATTCCAAGTAATTTGGAGTAATTAAAGAAGGACTTTACGTCCTCCTTTCCGCAGGATTCATTATTTACGCCTTGGCAACTTTATTTGTAGTTCTTAAATACTGTGGGATGGTTTTGACTCTTGGACTAAATTGTCCGAACAAAGATCTCCAAATTCTTTCAACAATCTAGAGTCACAACAGCCTTGTGCATTGCCTGAAACTCTTATGTTTCTGTGCGTGTTACGAAACTCTTGTTCCACATACTCCAGTTTCTTATTCAGAGCAAATTGTCTTCTTTCAGTTCCTAACAATATACTCTTACTTGTGCGAGTAAGATTCGTCGACTATTTTTTAAGAACTTGGTTTCTTAATTACTAAATTTGCAATGAGTGTCCTTATCATGCGTCTTCTCTCTCCAACACAATATCCATCATTTTTCTTAAAAAAAATAGGGATATTGCTTCTTCCCGGTGGGTAGGCCAGTTACTGTAAATGATAAGTTGTGTATACCGGAGCCTTGACCTCGGTTTTTCCTAGATATCACCTCGTATTTTCAACGTCGGGAATCACATAGGATTCCTCGGACAAGGAAATCGAGGTACTAATTGCTCCTGGGAGCGGTCAGGGTCTGTTTCCAGCATCCACTATGCAAAAAAACTCTGCGAAAGCCTGTTTATTGTACGTATGCATATTCCTGTGTTCTATAAGGGATCAGTTTGCTCTCTGTTTCGATTGAAACATGTACGTCTTTGTTCACTGTTTTTAAAACGTGGAAAAAGTGAAAACATGTGACATGGATATGACGTGGATTATGGACAGATGAGAACTGTGTTTAATTGTGTTTTCTGAAATGCACAGGAGTTAATATGTCATGTTTATCATTGGTGCCATTGTTTTAATGTTCTGGTTGTTTGCATTGCTTGTTTTTCTGTAATTGTGTGTAATTTTCTGTAACTGTGTTTGTATTGGTTAGTGTTTTGCAACTATGTTTGTAATTGTGCCTTTCTTTCGTAATTGGGCTTGTAATTGTGTTTACTTTTTTGTAGTTGTGTTTTTTTAGTTTTTTGAAAGTGTTGTTGTAATTGATTATTTGGAGGTATTCATGATACTTATTTCAATACAATGAAAATTAAAATAATTGCGCGTTTCTAACTGTCAGAAGAAGTATGCATCATTTTTGAAAATAATAATTAAAAATGAAAATTTAAATAAATTTCATATAAATTTAAGTTTTTTACAAAATTTAAAATAATTAAATTTTAAATTTTAAATAAAATTATAACACCTACTACCTAGTCAATGTTTCAAGTTAATATACTGCAATCTTGACAATTTTTTTAGCTAAATTGTAGGTACACCATAAACTAACTCGAGATGATTTTCGCGTAATTTCCACAAATAAAGCTATTGTGGTTCACGCATAATTCATTTTCACATGAAACATAACTGAGCTCGTAGTGATTTCTACATTAATATAACTTGTTTTTAATGCATTGTTTGATGCCGTCAGATTCTCACTTACCTGAACTTTAACTGATGTATTAATGAAGTAAAAGTCGGGCGTGAAACGACAGATATAAAGCCTCAGTTAGAAATGCGGTATACGTAATTGACTTGCGTTAAAATAGCGGCAATCATGCGTTTCAAATGCAAAATAACCGCAACTATTTTCGTAAGGGCAGAACGTGAGGCAGGAAGGAAAAGTCAATGGAGATTAATAATTTTTATTTCTGATAAAGACCTTACGCTGTTATGAGAACCGAATAGCCCAAAATGGAATACAAATCCACAGAGTTTCAGCGTTTCATTGCATTTCTGTAAATAATATGACAAAACTTTCAAAGACAATTCGTGAAGTTTTCTTACATATGTATTTTCAATTTCTTGACGCATTTCTTGAAAGTTCTAATAAACTTCTTTCCTTTTCCCGATACATTTCTCTAATCTCTTAATAGATTTTTTTTACAAATTTATAGAATTTCTTAGATTTTCGTATTATTTATAGTAAAATCCCTAACACATATCTTAATTTCGGCATATTTTATCTTACACAAAATTGTAAGTTCCTTCTTAAATGGTAATTCATCCATAATTTCTCCAAATTTCTTCAGAGACTTAAAAATGTCTGACGTAATTGCTTAAGGTCCACGATAAATACTTGATTAATTTTTAAACAGTTTTCTTGATTTTCTTCGTGAATTTCGTAAATATGATGAAGCGATAACAGTCTTGATCAGTTTATCAAGTTTCTTAATAAATATGCTAAATTTGTGAATAAAGGTAGAAAGAAAGAGAAAATAAAAGCAACAAAAATTATCCGTAATTTAAATTTCTCTATAGACACGCTAACCATTGAAAAGTCATGTTTTAGATACCGTAATTTCTTTGTATATCCTCTAACTTTCTTCTCAGACCTAAATCTCTTGACGAACCCCTAAAAGTCTTGAAATTATTTTGGAATTTCTTAATAAATACATGAGATTTGTCGACAAGTCTCATGAATATCTCAACTATCCCTATCATAAATTTCTTAACTTCTTCAGTACTATTCTTAAATCATTTAAAGACATTTTGGTCACCTATTTTTACTTCTGTAGTTTTCGCTCGACACTGCAGTAATAGAATACTTCCTTACGTCCGTTGGTTACGCATTTTGAAAACTTAAATAATTAATTTCCTAAACGTCTGTTTTCATGTTAAAATCCTGAAAAAATTAATAGCTGAAAGTCCTATTTTGTATTCGTAATACGATTTAAGTCAAAGAAAATAATTGATAAGCAGCGAAAAGCAAGTTCTGACTGAAGAGAAATAGCCCAAGGCGTAGTGCAGCGTTCCGTGGAGTACAGAGTACGCCGGAGAAAATCTCTGCTACGGTTGTGGAAGGGAGTCTTGAGTGGTGCGTAATTTTCGATTTTCTTATCGGGTCTATTCGATCTTGCTGTCCGTTTTCCTTTTCTCTCTCGTGTTTAGGTGCTTTTCGTAAAGGAAGGCTGGGAGCTGGCGTAGGTAGGTAAGGAAAATGGGAAGAAAGGCACACACTTTGAGGGAAGAGGGGATCCGAATGCGCTGATAATTGGTGCGCGCGAGTCACAGCGACGTAGAGCGTCGTCGCCGTACACAAGATCATCGATCGCGCTCACGGCTTCCAAACCGACGACTCGCTGGATGCTGTAGCTTTTTGTGCGCTAATGGCGGTGGATATAAAGAAAGCGTGCAATCTAAGCCAAAACTTCTAATTAAAACATCCAAAAACCACAAGCTGTCATCGCCGGAATTTTGAATGAAGTGACTAGTCAAATTTTGCCACCGCAAAACGTGAAACAATTACCCGTCGTACTTGCTAGTTCGTTTTCAGGCGACCGTATGTATATGTGCGTGTGTGGATGTGTGTGGAAGCGGTAGACACCCTTAAGCCCTCCCCGAGTCCATTGTTTGCGTGAAGTAAAAGGGCGTCTCTTTTAGAGAGCGTAAATTTTTAAAATAATCATTGTTATGCATTAGGATTTGAATGGCGCCGAAAAGAAGACGGAATTCTTCCAGTAAAGGTGACGAATCGTCATCTGCCGTGTCTTCCGAAACCAAACTCAGTAATTCCCGGAAAAATGGGAACGGACCGGCACGCCGTGGCCGGCCAGCTAAGGCGGCTCCCATAAACCCTAATTTACCCAGCCGGTATCTGGTACGCAGTGTGTACATTGGTGTGGGAAATGCACGCCGATGGAGTGAAGTTAAAAGGAAATTGGGCTATGCTGGGGACGTAGATTTTGTCGCGTTCCTACTCGCTATGGCTGAAGACCACGCCAGGTAAAAAAAAACACCGTCAGCGACATCTTTTGTTTTTTAAGCTCATCATTCAAGTTTTGTTTACCCTCGTGTAGGAAAGAGTACGTTTAATTTTGTGATATACCAGGAAGCAAGTGTACGTAGGACGTCATACGCTAAGTTTATACATTAGTCCAGGAAATGTGGTACTGTAACTCGCCCCATTTCTGAAAACACGACACATACGGGGCGGAACTCTGCTGGTACCTATTGTTACGTAAGCGCGGCTTAGCTGAAGTGCGCTTGTGCCTCAGTCAGTCCTTAGGTTCATTACTGAGTGTTACGTAATAATGAAATTCTAGTTGTTGTCAGGGTATTGTCTAGAAAAAGCTGGGACAGAAGCATGCGGATCCGCATGCCACGTGTCTCAGGCTTTTAGGCAAAGAGCGAATAGCTAGGAATTCAGTTATACTAAGCAGCTTAATTTGTGAAAGACACGGACCAAGCCGAGGAACTGTCTTTCACGTCCGAGTTTGCCTTAGGTATAAATTTCTCTGACGGTAGAACTTGTGACACATGGTGCCTGAACAAAGTTGTCTTACAAGCGGTTCCTTTTATATCCGGGTTCAACAACGTTCGATTTTTGTGTCAGGTACTTTGTAGTAGCCCACGTACTATTAGTACATCATAGTGCGGTTAATACCTTAGGTACTGCGCAGTTGAACCCCCATGTAAAGGCCAGACATGTATGGGAAAAACCGCTTGTAAGAAAGTTTCGCCCAACGTACTATGTTTAGGTAACCTGAATCCTATAGGCAGAGAAACTCATATAAAGAACCAGATTGTAAGAGAAAAGTGCTCCTTAGAGTACGAAAATGACATTTGAATAAGCATGTAATATATGATACCCGGATGTAAGAGACTGCACAATACGCATTCGGTCAACGTTTCGTTAAAAGTTTAGGCAAAAGACGTCACAATGTCTGAATACACAGTTGAAACTGTATATAAAGATTATCTTACATCCAGACCTTACAAATTCCAATGTAATAGAATATTTGTATAGTTTTTTTTAAGTTTCTTACAACCGGGTTGCTTTGTACCAAAGTAGGCACCAGACATCTTTTACGTTCCGTGTGTGTAAATATTACTGTTGCAGCGAAATGAACAGTAAGAAGAAGACATGCGGACAATTCCCGATTTAACGGACCATTATGGAGGCCAATGTCCATTAGACATGATACCCGTTAAGTTTAAGGGTCAAATGCACCATGTGTATATAGGCGTGTTTATACGGATCCAGAAGAAGAGGAGCAAAAGTCAGGGGTCCATTGTCCGTTGCTTCGAGATTTGCCTGATAAAGCATCTGGCCCCAACTACAGATAAGATTTTCCAGCTCCGTTATTCGCTCTGTAGGGAAACCGTGGGTTTTTAGATTCCGTTCCTCTTCTTAGTCCGTAAGATCGAGGCTTTTACTAGTAGCGCTTGTCTATTGTTTCCATACTCTTTACACTTACTAAATAAGTCACTACTGTCTTCACTCAGGACCTATTTTCTCGATTTTGGTGTCCAGCTGACACTTGTCCGTTGTACCCAATACTTTTCACAGGCTCACTTAGCAGTAAACATAATTTTACGGATTTTCGCTTTTACAACATAAAGCTTTCTTCTGTACACTTGTGTGCCTAATTACTAAACAAGACCCCGATTTTACGGACTTATTTGCCAGTCCGTTGTTTCCGATATTCTCAGAAGGCTTTTGTTACATTAAAAGATTACTTATGTTCATATAAACATGTCAATGACACAGGAAATCAACGCTTTGGTACCAGAGGAAATGGATAATCTCCGATTCTACAGACAAATTTAGCATGTTTGTCCGTTATTTCCGTTCGGATTTTCTGAAAATCTCGATTGTACAGACTTGTAAGGCTGAATAACATGCAATGCTCTGATTTATGGAAAACATAATGCTTTTATAACGGGAAACGCAATACTTTGGTTTACGGAACATGTACTGCTTTGATAAGGACCTGTCCGTTGATTTACGTCTCACCTCGATTCTACGGACTAAGTCGCTATACAAGTTAGCACTTTAGTTCTCACTGAGTGCTAAGTTCTGTTCAGAATTAATTGCACATTCCGTCACATCGTCTGACTATTTCCTACTTCATTTACCGCCGCTTTGTAACTCTAACCCTATTACGTTTCCAACATTGCCCTAACCCCCCGTGTTCTGCATTATACCCTCCTGGCAGAGGGTTACGGCGAGCTTCGCAATAGAATATTGTCCTCTGACAGACGTAAACAAAGTTGTTGTTTCCCCCCAAGGGTTGAACGCTATACACGTCCCTTGCTCGCTCTAGCTAGGCCGGACTTGGAGAACGAAACGCGGGGGGAGCTTATCGATTTTAGCGTCGGCACATGACTCGACCAACGTTGTCCCCCTTTCAACTTCCTTCCCTTCTTTCCTTGTGCTGCGCTCCGCGCAGCACTTGCACATATTTCCGAAGGGGACACGGCATTTCGCCGATGTTTTGAAGAGGGGGGAAACTGACTCATCATTCTCTTTCTTACCTATTTCTCCGTAAGGGGGGCGGGACAACTTCCCCGATAGAGGGTTATAGACAAGATTCTCGGGTTATATAGAGGTGCTAGGAAATCTGCAGCCTCATTTAATCCCATCCTTTCATGTTATCTTTAGGGGTCAACCACCGAACCTCACCCTTGCGGCGAAACTGGGCGTCGACAAACCTACCGACGGCAGCTTGGTGGATGAAGATGACGACGCCGGGTCCGATTCTCATTTCTTGGACGAGCCAGACTTCCCTCGCCTCACGCCGGAAGTCCGGACCAGCAGCAAGGAGGTGGTTAACAAGCACGAGAGTAATACCAACGGCGACTCCTACGCTGGCGACCAGTTCAAAGCGCAGAGGAGTAAACTGTCTGTCACCGTGGCCTCCCGGAAGGATTATTCAGGGTAAATTAAGCTTGGCGATCTTTCATCGATTTTTTATTTATCTCTATTTTATGCAATAATCAATACACTCACTGTATTTGATTGGTGCGATTTTACACCAGCTAATAGCTAACAGAATATTCTCGATCTATTCTTGATCTGAAAGCTACCTCGCAGCACACGAACGTTGATTGTTGACGACAATGAATTTTTCCGCCGCGGGAGCTCGCGGCGAGTGAACATTCATTGTTGGTAATGATGGATATTGACTTGCCCGAATTTTACAACTATTTGAGATTCAGTGTAACTCATGAACAAAATTAATTAAATTTATTTTTGTATATTGCTGTGTTACAATTTTTTTTCCTAAACCCAAAATTATAATTTTGCGATCGTCGTGGAACAATTGCTTTTATATACTTTTCATTTTAGCTTTATACTAATATCTATCCTTCTGTACTTGCGTTTACTTGTGTACAGTACTCGGCAAA